>JAOXJP010130904.1:0-13601 GCA_025762735.1 Platanus orientalis | reverse complement strand
GTCTTGGAACAATCCCCTCAAACCTGCCCTAAAAATTGGTTCTGTGTTCCTTCTTTACCTACATGTAGTGTAGGATTTTTTAAGATTTTTTTATTTTGAATTTTTCTCTGATTTTTTGGCATAATACACTTAAGATTGTATCCTACCTCCATAAAAATTTTGAGAATTTTTCAACCCCTATAGGGGTTCCGAATGGCCAAGACCAAGTTGTTGGACTTTAGTACAAGCTAGATGCCGGAATTTTAATGCAAATTAAAATTCAGACATTGAATTCACTTTTGGGAATCAGAAAAAAACCATACTCATAATATATTGTTGGAAATATCTCTCTCTCTCATCTTTCTAAAGAGAACAAACACACTCAATTCAGAGTTTTATAGAGAGAGATAGGGCCGTTTGAGTGTGTACTGTCCAGGTTTGATACCTGAATTTTAACCTGTTAAAATCTAGGCATTGACAACATTTTCAGGCATTAGAACAAACCCATGAACATTATATATTGTTGGAAAGATCTCTATCTCAGCTTTCCAAAGAAACCAATGACATTCATTTCTGAATTTTGTGGAGAAAGATATTGTCGTTAGAGTGTAGATTGTCAAAGCCTGACACTTGAATTTTAATTGACATTAAAATTCAAGTGTTGGCATGAAGTTCATGTATTGAATCCAAATCCAAGCATCAGGTCCTAGGGCCCACCCCAGTGACCCCTAACCTTCCCTAAAGTTGCATACAAACCCAAAATGCATTCTGAAACCTCTTATATGCCAAAGTACCCCTGTGGGCCCTTGCCTTTCCACAATGCCTGAATTTTAATCAAATTCAAATTCAAGATTAAAATTCAAGTGTATTAATATTCAAACATCAAGCCAGTGACTGATAAACCAACCTTCCATTTTAAATCCCATACCCCTACAAGGTTTAGACTTTGGCTTGAATAAAGTGACTTCAAAGATTTTCTTTTACCTTCCTACAGACCCACACAATAGTGGGATCCTTAGCAGGGGGTCAAAACATAAAAGGCAGGTTATTAGATTTTTCCAAAAGCCAATCGCCTGAATTTTACCCTGAATAAAATTTAGGCATTTTTAAAATTTAGGCGTCAAAGTGAAATTTAGGCATCAAGCTTGTGAAAAACATAAAATGCATCTTTTCTTTCCATCTTAGTTTCATTCTTTATTATTATTATTTTTTTGTTAATCTCTCTATGTTATTTTAAAAACCATTTCATTCTATATGATCATATACATCTTTGCCATGTCTCTTTCTAGTTCTACATGTATATATATGTATGCATTTACATTGCTTAGAAAACCCATCATTGCAAAATTTTCAAATCAATCCAAGTATAGTTAACCATACTTATAAATCCCAAGTGTATCCGATACCTAAACTTTACCTGGGAGACAACATTGGTATTGTGGTTGTTGCGTCAGCACGGTCAGGTGGAGTCACCCTACCCAATCATTGTTTTTCAACTTTTTCCACCCTTTTATCGTCTGCACCTTACCCTAGAGTCATGTTATAGTGGTTCATGACCCAAAGACCCTAGGACTTGACTATAGCCTAATTAGATCCTTAAAACACACTCACATTGGTATGACATAGTCTTAACCCCCATTTCACTAACATGTTTCAGTAGTGAGGAGTACTCTTTAAGTATATGAAGAACCTAAAATGAACCTATCCTAAATTACTCTCCGAGTCAAACGTACTTGACTACCGAGATTTGGACACATCATAAACCCTCGGAATTATGCGTAGTTTGATATCGACAAAACCCTAAGAACAAACCAAAAAAGATCGGGTATGTAGGTAGCTTGAGAGTATGTTTCAGGTGCAATTGCAATGATCACACCATGATGGTGTTTCAAACCAATCACTCTATATCTAATAGACATACAACCCTATGACACCTTATGGCATATATGTTATGAGAAGCCACCCTAAAAAGGTGGCTGGTTAAGGTGCCTAACACCTTCCTCAACTGCAACAAAATAACTTACCCTACTCTTTAGAGAATCAGACCAGTATTAAGAGTTAACCCTCTAGATCTTAGGGTTTAGACTTTTTTTCTCTCATAAAAGATATTGATGTTCAATTCCATTAAAAATCCCTCGTTGGTGGTGACTCCTAAAAAGCCTAGCTTTAGCAAACCATGTGACTTAACCTTAACACTACCTATAAATCATCATTTCCCATAATTAAACACCAAATAGACACTAGAGTTGCTCCCGGTGTTTCCTAGTCCCCACAATAATCTTTTGCATGGTGTAATCTTTCACTTGATGGCAATCTTTCATGTAATGCATTCTTTCACCCAATGACAATCTTTCACACTATGCAACCTTTTTCTCAATGGAAATATTTCACGCAATGCAATCTTTTGAATGATGTGGTATTATCTTTTGTCTGATGGAAATCTTATGACTGATGGCAACCTTGGGCAGTTGTACACGATTGCCCTAATATGTGTATGACTAATCACCTCTATGATGATGAATGTGAGATAATGGAAAGTTATTTGCATGTAGCTGATGGTTAAGTAACTTCCTACAAAGACTTTTTTATAAATACCCAAACAACAAAGGGAAGAGAAGTAGAAAGAGAGAAGAATTTTATAGAGAACGACTTTGACAAAGAAAATACTTCCACAATGAAATCTCTTAAAGATCGCACTTATGAAGACAAAAGCCACCATAACAACATACTTGTAGCAGGAGAACGATGGAGTCACCCAGGTAGTCATACGCTTGGAGATGTTACTGCCATCACATTTTTCTTTCCTCTATAATTTTTCTTCTCTTGTAAAAATACAATTGTATCCTGAGATGTGTTGTAGATATAGTGTTCCAAATATATTTTTGAAGAAGAAATACCTATATGGATATACATATCTAATATATTTTGTCTTGTTTTACTAACCTTTGTCTTAATCATAGGTTTTCTTTCCTACGAAAAGGAAAGATGCAATTAACAGTTTTATCCCTTTAAAACAAGAAAAATAATTCCCAAAATAAAAATAATCAAGCATTCTCATGGTACAGGAATGGATTATTTGACATCTCAAGTTTTGAGAAACAAAAATCTTTCAATTGCCTCGAAATTTTGTGTGTACAATATGCTTCTAAAATAAGATTAGTTCATGCTTAAAAATCAATCACTTTATGGCATATTTTTTAATTAAATCATATTTGTGTAGCTAAAGAGGACTACATAAAAGTATGGAGTTAACTCACCTTTCTTTACCAATTAGTGATCTTTTTAACCAGTTCCAGTGTCTTTTAGAACATCTCAAACATTGTGATAAAGCGTTGCAAGTGCTCAATGTCAATAACTTCCTTATTCTCCTACTTCTATTTGACCATTGGACAATCTCACCTAAAGTCCCTTAGATTTTCAAAATAATAGAATTTATCCTTTGATATAAATTGACCTTTATTAGTACTTGAATCCTTTTCCTTCATCTTTTCTCATGTAAACAGATTTTCAACATGACATTCACTTGCTTCTCTGGACACATTCTTCCATAATTCCCTAGAATGCAAAAATGCCTTAACATCCTCCATATAGATGGTATCATTTTCATAGAGTAAGATAGTAACAAAGTATTTATATGATGAAGATAAAAAGCACAAAATAATAATATCTTGCTCTTCATCATTGACTTTAACATCAATATTCTTTAAATTCATAATGTTTATTGAATTCATCAAGGTGGGTTTTTAGATACATACTTTTTTTATCAAAAAATTATAGAGGTGTTGCTTAAGATATAACTTGTTCATAAAAGACTTAGTCATGTATAGATTCTCTAGCTTGAGCTACAACCCAGTCATAATAACTTCATATGCAACCTCTCATAGATCGTAGTACCTCAACGGCTAAGCACAATTGAATTATGTTAAGTGCCTTGATGTCGAGTTCCTCTCTGTTGTCTTCTGTCATTATCACAAGAAGCTTATCATTCCTTACTAATTCTTTGTATAGTCCTTATTGAATCAATAGAGCACACATCTTCAAGTGCTATAGACTGAAGTTGTTCTACCCATCAAACTTCTCTACTTTGTACTTTGCCTTCATGTTGAATAACCTCAATTAAACAACCTAGAGCTTTGATAATAGTTTTTCGTTTGGAAACCCTAGATTTTAGAATTCATATGCAATAAGATGTAAGAAAGAAAATAGCAAAAAACCAACAATCACACAAAATACACAATGATTTATGTGGTTCGACTCAAGGCTTACATTTATAGGTGAAAATGGTGAGAGAATTTCACTATGAATGAGGAATAAGAAATTACACTTAAGTGCAGCAGCACAGTTCCCAAAAAATCTCATATAACCCACAAAAACTCTTTTCTCCATTCAAGTCGAGTCATACCCCAAAATATGTGTTAAAATTTTTGGCAATAAACAAGCCATTCGGATTTTTCTCTAGATCACACACTTGGGTTGAATTAGAGATACTTTCCCATCAATGTTGAAAGTCAAGGGTGATATTTTCCTTTTTCATTTTACTGCATTGGAATCCCTCTACATATACTAATATATTCAAACTAGTAAAATATAAGCTCCTCCTCATCATTGCAATTGCTTGGACAAAATTCGGATGAAGGACATTTTATTCAATGCCAAGAAACCAAATTTTATTACTTCATCACTTAAGGTTTAATTAGACTATAAGGGGGGATTTGTCCTTCTAATTTGGTCCTTTCTCTTTTCTCTCTTGGCAAAGGATTTCAAATAATTAAAAGGATAAATAAAGTGGATTATAATTTATCAATCAAAGTAAAAAAATTGAATCAAAATAAACTTGATTAAAACTCAATTCCATGAACAAGTAGTAGCATTTCTCTTGAAATGATCATACACCTTCTTTCAAATAGTTAGCATGATATGTTGAGATAGTTTAATCTCAAGCATAGTTATTGTCTCTGTAATGTGTGAAGTTTGATTTGGAATAGGATTTGAAATTTAACCCAAATTTTAACCTAGATACAACCTAAAGAAAAATCGGAATACAGAAATTTTTGGGCAAAGGTGAGCAACGCGAAAACAATAGAAGAATCAAATGGAACTTCGGTTCAGTGTTACAAATTTCAACGGTATGAACTTCGCTTTCTAGAATATACAGATAGAGGATTATCTCTACTAGAAGAATCTCTATCAACCCCTTGAAGGAAAAGGTAAAAAGCTAATGACGATGTTAGATGCAAATTGGGAAGTACTTGATTGTAAAGCCCTAGGTACGATTCATCTTTCGTTATCTTTGTCGATAACTTTTAATATTTCTAATGACAAAACAACAGAAGATTTGATGTTAGCCCTTTATCAAATGTATGGAAAACCATCAGGCTTCCAATAAAGTGTTTTTTATGAAGAAACTATTTAATATGAAAATGGCGGACGACAAAACTATGACTAAAACGAGTTTAATACAGTTTACTAGCCAATTAACCTTGGTTGGAATCAATTTTTATAGTGAGGGTAGGGCCTTGTTGATTCTTTTATCTTTACCAGATAGTTGGGATGGTTTGGTAATGGTTGTAAATAATTCCTCGAGATCCAACCCCATAAAGTATGATGATGTGGTGAGCGTGATTCTCAGTGAAGAAGTCTATAGGAAATCTACATCCTTAGGAGAAGCTTTAGGCAGTGCTTTGAATATGGAAGGAAGAGGGAGAACAATAGACAAGAACTAAGATCAAGATAGATCCATGATAAAAAGCAAATCAAGATCTGAAAAACCCAGGGTGGAATGTTGGAATTATGGAAAGAAATGACACTTGAAAAAGAATTATAGGGCTCTAAAGAAGAACATACATGATACCAACAACAAGGATAAGGAGGCTTCTACAAATATTGTCAAAGAAGTTATTGAAGATGCATTAGTTCTAGCCTTATACAGTAAGTCAGAGTCATGGGTGATTAACTCAAGAGCATCCTTTCATGTCACATCTAACAAAGAATGTCTCAAGAACTATATTTAGGGTGACCTTGGCAATGTGTTTTTGGGAGATGATAACGCATGTAACATAATGGGCAAGGGAGATATTCTTATAAGTCTGCCAAATGAGGTTACATAGACGTTGAATGATGTGCGTCATGTACCTTGTCTAAAAAGAAATTTGATTTCAGTAGGTTAGCTCACATGTTCAAGTTACAGCATGGTTTTCACAAGATATTCAAGGAAAATCACAAAGGATGCCTTGGTTGTAGCTCACAGAAAGAAATAAGGGACACTTGCCCTGACGGGAGATACAACTATCTCTGTTTCAATTACAGCTAAGAGTGTAGATTCAAATATCTAACACTATAGGATGGGACACTTAAGGAAAAAGGGAATGAAGATTCTTCGCTTAAGAGGGAACCTTTTAGGTTTAAAGGCATTGAACCATGAGTATTGTGAAGACTGGGTTTATGGAAAATAAAAGAAAATTAGCTCCATTAAGGATGCAAGGGCAATCAAGTAGGAGTAGTTGGAACTGGTTCACACTGACTTATAGGGGCTAGCTTAGGTACATTTTATTAGTGGCTCACCTAATTTTGTTACCTTTATTGATGATTCGGCTAGGAAATTGTGGGTTTACTTCCTTAAACATAAGTCTGACGTGTTTGATACCTTTAATAAGTGGAGAGCTGCTGTTGAGAATGAAACATGTTATAAGCCTAAGTGCATCAGGTTGGACAATAAATGTGAATAATGTAGCAAGGAATTTGAAAAGTACTATGCAAAGAACGGGATCAGAAGAGAGAAAACAGTCCCCAATATACCACAACAGAATGGTGTGGTAGAGATAATGAACTAGACTATTGTGAAAATGGCTAGGAGCATGATATTACATGTAGGTTTTCCTAACCAATTTTAGGCAGATGCTATCAGCATAACAACATATTTATTGAATCAAGGGCCTTCAGTACCTTTAGATGGTGGACTCCTAAAATAAGCATGAACAGGAAAGTAGGTAACTCTTGAACACCTAAGAGTGTTTGGTTGTATGGCTTGTGTACATGTTGATGCTGATCAGTAGGATAAGCTAGATCCAAAATCCAAAAGGTGTGTTTTCATTGGATATGGGTGAGAAGAATTTGGCTACCACTATTGGGATGATGACAATTGGAAATTCAGAAGAAGTAGAAACATAGTATTCAATGAGAAAGTCTTGTATAAGGACAAGGCTACTATTTCAAGTAAATAGAAGGAGTTTAAGGAGATTTTAGATGATGATGTGTAGGGTGTGAATGAGAATGAAACACCAAATATAGAAGGACATGGGGATTAATAGATATAGCCTCAAACACTTACTCTAGAAGTAAGAATGTTATTTAAGACACCTAAACCAACACAATGATTTTATCCTTCTCTATATTATTTGTTGTTGATAGAAGGTGGTGAGCTAGAATGATATAAAGAAGCATTAGAGGTGGATTCTCGAACTGAGTGAGAGCAAGCAATGGATGAAGAGAGGAAGTCTCTAATATCCAATCAAACATGGGACTTAGTTCCACTACTAGATGAAAAAAAAGGCGTTGAGCAACAAATGGTTTTCAGGTTAAAGGATAAGAAATGATGAGACCAAAATATATAAGGCCAAATTGGTGGTTAAAGGATGTCAACAAAGAAGAGGAATAAACTATTTCAAATTATTTTCTCCAGTTGTGAAGATGACAATTATTAATATAGTGTTCATCATAGTGGCAACATAAGATTTTCATCTTGATTAGCTTGACATGAAGACTACATTCCTTTATGGTGATTTGGAGGAAGAAATATACATGAAGTAGCCACAGGGCTACACTATTGAAGGGAAGGATAAAATGGTGTGTAAGCTAAAACAAAGCTTATACGGGTTAAAGCAAGCACCAAGGCAGTGGTATTTGGAGTTTGACAACTTCATGATAGTAAATGGCTTCAGGAGATGCTAGGTGGGCCATTGTTGCTATATCAAGAGGAATGACAACAATTATATTATATTACTTTTATATGTTGATGACTTGCTTGTTGTAGAATCAAGCATGCAAGAGATAAATAATCCCAAGGATATGTTGTCAAAGGAGTTTGAGATGAAGAACTTGCATGCAACTAAGCAAATTCTTGGTATGAGAATCACAAGAGATATGAAAAACCATGTGTTGAGGTTGTCTTAAGAGGAATACATTGAAAAAGTTTTAAGAAGGTTTAACATGCAAAATGCTAAGCCAGTTAGTACCCCATTGGCAAACCATTTCAAACTCTCTAAGGAACATTCTCCTAAATCCTAGAAGGAGATATATTACATGTCCAAGGTACCATATTCATTAGTAGTATGTAGCTTGATGTACACTATGGTTAGTATGAGGACAAACATTGCCCATTCAATGGGAGTAGTTAGCAGGTTTCTATGCAAAATAGGAAAGATGCATTGGGAAGCTATGAAGTGGATTGTAAGGTACCTAAGAGGAACTTCTAAACCCACATTTTTCTTTGGAGAGTTTAGACTTAACCTACATGGTTATGTGGATTCAGATTTGTTAGAAGATTTTGACAAATGAAGAAGTACTATGGGGTATGTCTTCACCTTGGGTTCTATAGTTATTCGTTGGGTGTCACAGTTGTAGAACATAGTGGCACTTTCAAGTACTGAAGCAAAATATATTGCTTCCATAGAGGCAAGTAAGGAAATGGTTTGGTTGCAGAACTTGATGGAAGAGTTAGGAAAGAAGCACAAGAATATCAGGTTACATAGTGCTAGCTAGAGTGCTATTAATCTTACAATGAATTCATCATTCCTTGTAAGGACCAAATACATTGTTAGGAGGCATCATTTCATACGTTCTTTTCTAAAAGAAAATGTGTTGAGATTGGAAAGGATCCATATGGATGAAAATTTGGTAGATATGTTAACTAAGGTAGTCACGGCAGTGAAACTAGAGCTATGTAAAGCTTTATTTGGTCTCTAGTTGTGAAGATAGAGCAATTAAGCTGTAAGAGAGAGAAAGTACATCAAGGTAAGAATGGTGTTCACAAACATAGTAGATGCAACATGATATCAAACTTTATGTGGGAGATTATAATGTGTGAAGTTTGATTTGGGTTAGCATATGGAATTCAACTCGAATTCTAACATGGATCCAACTCGAAGAATAACCCAAATATATTTTTTGACCTCTTTTTATATTTTTTATGATCTAGAATGGATCCAAACTATATTTACATATATTAGGATTTTGGCAAGTACTTTTATGTTTGTTCTAGGGTTACGTGTAAGGAGAGAGGTTCTAAAATTGTGAATTGTTTTGGACGACTTTTCTTCCTGATAGTGAAAGTTTTCACTACGGATTTGTGGTTTTTCCCCAAATTGGGGGTTTCCATGTAAATCTTGTGTTGTGTGTTGTGGGCATCGCGGAAAAGGACTGTGACCTACTTCGAGGTGTTTGGAGTCACCACCAACTTAGGTTTTTATAGACGGGTTGGACGCCTGCCTCCTTTCTAGGGGAAAGGAGGATACGAGTTTTTTAGGGCTCAGGCTAGGCATTTGGGCCTAAGGTTGACTCTCAGATTGGTCTGGTTTTCATGGATCTAGGTAAGCTGTTTGGTTGCAATTAGGGAATGTGTTAGGCACCCTAATTACCCACCTTTTTTGAGTGGCTCCTCTAACCTAGCAATTTCCAAGTGCCAGTAAGTAGAAGTGTGTGTATGTGTTTATTTTGTTTTATTGGTCTGGACCACCCCTGTGGTGTGATCATTGTAATTGCACCTAAGACATAGTCTCTGGCTGCCTACATACCCGATCTTGTATGGTTTTGTGTTCCTATGGTTTTGTCGAGATTAGACTACATGTAGTTCTAATATTTGTAAGTCTCGGTAGTCAAGTATGTTTGACTGTGAGACTGATTCGGGGTTGGTTCATTTAGGGTTTGTACATACTTACAGAGTACTTCTTATTGCTAAAATGTGTTAGTGAAAGGGGGTCAATACTATGCTATACCAATTTGAGTGTTTTATGGACCAAATCGGGGTCTGATCAAGTCCTAGGGTCTTTGGGTTGTGAACCATTATGACATGACCCTAAGATAAGGTGGGGAGACTATAAAAAGCTGGGAATGATTGAAAAGCATTGGTTGGGTAGAGCTACTCAGCCGAATTACACTGACATAGTAGCCACGATACCAGCGTTGTCTCCTAGGTAAAATTAAGGTGTCTGGATGCCTAGATGTCTAATGCTAGACTTGGTCTATGTATAGGGCTAGGCAAGGGTTTTGGGAGGTTGGAAGAAAGGTTTGAATAGGTAGAATTTCATCCCCTACATTCTGACTTGCTAGAAAGGGTAAAATTTGAATTTTTTAATTAGTATGCCTGAACTCTATATGTATGCCTAATCTCCACATACGCCTGAACTCCACATATGCCTAAACTCCACATACGCTTGATCTCCATATACGCCTAAACTCCACATATGTCTGATCTTTAACTGGATTAAAATTCAGGCGTACTATAGACAATCCACACTCAAATGGGCATATCTCTCTCCACACTACTCGGAATTGAGTGTGGTTGGTCTCTTTGGAAAGCTAAGAGAGAGATCTTTCCAACAAGGTATAATAAGAATAATTTCATAGTATGCCTAAAATAGGTATACCCCTGAATTTAAGTATGCCTAAACTCCATGGAAGTTGGAGTTCAGGCGTACTGGTTCTGAGTTAGAAACCAGTAGCCTATTTTTTGGGATTTTAGACAGTTTTCTGGGGTCTTCTGACCCTGGGCCTTTTGGGGGAGGTGAGTGATATCCTTAGGAGGGTTCACAAAAATCCCTTGTCTCTAGAGGATGGGCGGGACCCACTTTTAGAATTTTCCAAAATGGAAAACACTGTGCACTCTACATAGATTTTTTAACAAAGTTTGAGTCGTGGGACCCATATCTCAAAATCCAAAGATTAGGTGGGTCCCAAATTTTACAGGGAAGTTAAGGAATCAGTTGGGAGTTTCCATCTAAAAGTTTAGGCTAAGATTCATTGCACAGAGAGTTATAGCTCAAACAAGATGGAGTACTATTGTAGTTTTAGACTTTGGATAGCATGCTATGCACTGAATTATAAAATACATAAAAAATAACTAAAATTGAAAAATGGATCTAAAAAAAATTTATCACATAGTTAAGATAGTTATCAAAATAGTGGATTAATAATTTCAACCGAAATCTCCTTTTAGATGGGGTAAAAAAATCATGAATGGGGGATGGTCTTGTAAAACAATTCTTGAGCACACTGTTTTAAGGGGTGAAATGGGGTCCATTTTGGGGACCAAACCTCACTTTCTGAGGTTCATTTTGGACATTAGGGTAAATATAGGGGTTAGTGACATCTAATGTAAGTCACTGACCTTATTAGCATATAAAAATTAATTGAAAAGGGCAATATTTACATGTAATCATTAAAAAAAACAGCAAAAAGGGGGAGACAAATTGTCTCCCCCATGTCTCACTCCATTACTTGGTAGAGGTGGGTCCATTATAACATGGAAGTGGTGTTCTTTAAGCTCTAATATAGGGGGGAGAGGGGGCCTACCTGGTAGAGGGTTGGATCCTTCTTCTTCTTCCTTTCTATTTCTCTTTCTTTTTCTTTCTCTTCTCTTTCTCTCTTTTCTTTCTTTCCTTTCTTTTCTCTCTTCTCTTTTTTCTTTTGGCTTTCTTCTCTTGGATCCTCTAAAAATGAGTTAGGGGGAGGTTTATATAGGAAAGGGCTAAGGGAGGTGGGCTAGGGTGGAAGGGTGTGGAAGGGGTGAGGTGGTTGGTGGAGGAGAGGAGGTGGAAGTGTATGGAGGGGAAGGGGGTTAAGTGGAGGGGTTCTAGAAGGAGGAGAGGTGTGTGGCTGAAATAAGGAGGTAGGGAAAATGTGGAGGGGAAGAGAGTTAGGTGGCCTCATCTAGAAGCTTCTGGAAGGCTTCATGGAGGTGGAGAGGGGTGTGTGGATGAGGGTGAAGGTGGTGGGCCCTCATGCCACATGTCAGGTAGTGATAGGTTTATGGGGGAGCAAGTGGGGGGGTGCAGGCTAGGAGTGGTGGTCCTCAATTGTCTACCCCTCATTTGAAATATTCCAAATGGAGGGTATAGGGTTTAAGGAAAAGATTAGGGGCATTTTAGGAAACGAGGCTATTTTGGTTTTGGATTTTACCCCTTTACTGTCTAATCTTGCTTTTTGAGTCCTAAGGCTCCTATCTTTTTAAGACTTATGAGTTTTTTGTATCCCCCAAACATTTTGGTTGCAACGCCACTGACGACATCGGAATCAGGTTTGGGTAAGTGGGTGAAAATAGACTCATAACATTATCGTGCTGGTTTGGATCACTGGAAGAAATATAAAAAGGAAAAATTAATCTTTGAAATCCTTATATGAAAGATAGCCCTTGAGGTTAGTGAGCCACAGGTTCTAATTATGCATGAGTTCAATGCCCGAGCTAAAAGTTACGCTCCAAGTCCTAAATTGTCTTACGATAAATACCGCCTATACCAGTGATTTGTTTTTTCTGAGTTTGGATGGAGAGTGTTTACAATTATGGTTTCTTAGGCTCTGGACTTGCAGTGCCCTGGGATCTGACAGGCTGAGGATCTAGTCCTTGGTTGATTTTTGGAAGATTTATAAACAAGGGTCATCTGGTCAAGGAGCATGGCTTGGGTTGTCAAAAAATTGATTTGATAAGTGGTGCAGGGTTTGAGGAAAGGTTCCTCTATTAGGGCATTTATCGAAGACCTTAAAAAAGTGAAGAGAATGAGCTTGACCTTGATGGCTCCGAAGAGTTTTTGAGAGCTCTTTAAGTGCCTATGACTGATATAGGTGTGTTTGCTATATTTTGGAGACGGATTACGACAATTAAGGGGCATTGTGCCCTCTGAGATTTTCTTGGAAAGATTTAGGGCTCTTGAGAGTATGGCAACTGACTTGGTGAGTTTTTGATTTATATTGAGCCTTTAGGGTTTTTTCAAAGGTTTGATTTTGGGGAGAAATAATGTGTTTTGAGGATGTGGGGGTAAAATGGTACTTTTTTTACCCTTTTGTACCTCAATATGGGAATATTGATGAAGGTCAAAGAATCCTGGAAAAAATGAGCTCCATAGCCTATGGTTTAAGTTTTTAGAGGTGTAGGGGTAAAATGGTCGTTTACTAGTTTTTTGGGGTTTTACACTAGAGGTCTCATGAAAAATGGTTAAGACCTAGGTGCCTTCTTTGTAGAAAACTTTTAAGAAATTGTGGAGAAAATGGGTTCAAATAGGGTTGATTTGACCTTTAGGTGATGTAGGGGTAGAAGGAAAATTTGCCAGCCTTTAGATGCTTCAATGTGGGAAGGCTTGTGAAGGTTGGAAAATTGAAGTCAAGGTGTTCTTGTGGATGTAAAGAAGTTGAAATTTGGAGTTTGATTAGGTCTAATTTGAGTTCTTGAGGATGTAGGGGTAAAATGGTAATTTACCAACATTTCGATGCTTTGATGTGGGAAGGCTTGTGAAGTTTGGAATACTCAAGATGATGATGGTTTAGAGTATTTTCATTGTGTTTGGAAGTAGAATGTTTATTGAGAATGCCTGCCATTCAAAGTTCAAGGGTGTCTAGACCTTGGTTCTATCCCATGT
>JAOXJP010130893.1:0-13601 GCA_025762735.1 Platanus orientalis | reverse complement strand
GAAATGGGGGTAAGGCTGCATACATCTTGCCCTCCCCAGACCCCGCGTTAGCGGGAGCCTCGTGCACTGGGCCGCCCGCCCTCATTATTGCATGAATGCAAAGCAAGTATCAGTTCTATGCTGTTTGTTTTTTCTCTTTTTATATTTTTTTAATGTTTTTTTATTCTTACTCCAGCCGTCCAAGATGAAGAATCAAAAATTAATTGTGTTTTTGTTTGTAGTGAACGCAAAAAAGAAAAAAAATTACATGGTATCACTGATGCAGTCATTAATTCTTTATGCAGAACCAAAGAAAAAATAAATTTATCGTCTAATATTGGGACTTTGGCAGCTTTGATTCTTCATGCTAGAGAACGAATAGATCATAGCTGTAGAGAAGCTAGGTGGGAAGCTCGCTTCTTGGGAAGAAGCACATTTAGGAAGTGAGTTCGATTCATCTTTCCCAGTTTTGGGAAGCAAGTTGAAGCGATCAGGAAAGTGAATTGAAGTGATAAGGGGAAACAAGTTGAAGCAATTGGAGGCAATCAGAGAAGCACCTAGGAAACGAGCTTTTAATATGTGAATTGTTTTAGGGAATTAAGATAATATTGTGCACTTCTATAGCCAGTAAGTCTATGTTACAGGCATTGGATTAAATATTTTTTTGTAAGATTATATATATATATATATATATATATTCCAAATCAATATTCAATATGGTTGCAAGGGTATAGTCTCAGATGCCTAGTCATCCACACATATCTTAAGTCAAAATCTAAGGTTATAGCTGCCCATACTAATACAATGACAGGCTTTAAGCTTTTCCATTTGATTATGTTGGTGATGTTAACAACTCATCTTGATAGGGTATGGTACTTTATACTTTTGTAAGCACATGATATGGTTTAATGTTTGTTTTTATGATTAATTACTACCTTCACATGATTCTTATGTAGTCCTTTTTCGTGGTTACTTGCATATTTGATTGATATGTCATGATTCTTTTTACTTGTACAGTATAATTTGTGGGTTTGTTTATAGCTTTATTAAGTCTATTCACTTTGGTTGTAGAGTTATAGTTATTTACTTCATATTAGTAATTATTTATTAAGTTATTGTCCCCATTTCATTTCCTATTCATTAATCAATTTATTTTCCAAATTGTATTGAATTCGCTACTACATTAAATTTTACATCATATTTGTTTTATAGTGGTTCCCCACTCGCTTTCTAGTCACTTCTTAATTGTTTTTCGCTTCTCATTTACAAATGATTTATCAAGCTTCACTTCCCACTCTCCTTTCTGCAGTGTTTCATGCTTTTTCTTCTCACTCTGGTAATTATGGAATAGATGCTTACATGTAAGAGATAAAGAAAAAAGCAAGAAAATAAAAAGGAGAAGAGAATTTGCTATCATTGTTTTCTTGGTTGGGGAGTGGGAGGGGAGGGGGCATTTTTTGTCATTATCAAGTAAATCATATCTACTTTTTTTCGTATAACCTTCTTATTTGTCCATTATTATTGTTCTGTTTCATGCATCAAAATTACTTCGTCTTTCTTTGGATACACAGGTATAGTGGTTGTTATTGCCTGTGCTGTATTGGTTGGCCTCTTCGCCTTGCAGCACCGTGGTACCCAGAGGGTGGCCTTCTTGTTTGCACCCATTGTAACTCTATGGTTATTGTCCATCGCTGTCATTGGCATCTACAATATTATTGAGTGGAATCCAAAAGTATATCATGCTCTTTCTCCATATTATATTTACAAGTTCTTTAGGGAGACAGGAAAAGATGGTTGGTACTCTCTTGGTGGAGTACTTCTGTGCATCACAGGTGAATGTGGTAGTTGGAGATCTGTTGGGATGCTATCTTTTTAAAATCATGATTCGTGGACTTATATATTTTTTGCCCCTGACAGGCACTGAAGCTATGTTTGCAGACCTTGGCCACTTCACGGATTCATCCATACGGGTATGTCAAAGCCAACTCTTATTAGATAGCAGTGTTTTAGCCTGGTTGAATCCATATCTGACTTTATTGATGTCAATGATAGTTGGTAGATGGATGCTAAATGCATTTTATGTTTATCACTTCTCATCTGTAGCATTTGAAAAGCTACCGTTTGAGATTTCACTGAGCAAGCGTATATGGCTTCAGAACCCACTGATCAGTGGAAAACGAGGGGTTCACTATCCATTAACACATAGGTGAATCAAATGCTTGCTTATCGGTTGCTTTTATGTATTTTGATGGCCCATAAGACCAACAGGGTGAACCTGTAGTTTACTATGACTGCAACTTGATTTTGCGGTCTAGTGCTTCATACCAACATTTGATATTCATTCATGCACATTCAGCATGCAAAGGGGCATTTACCCTTTTTAACAAAATGACCAAGATTGCCTTCTAAAAAAAACCTATCAATCAGGGGGTTTAGTAATTTCAATCCCTTGTTTAAGGGCTTTATGGTGTTTTGGGACCATATGTGGGGGCATTCTTGTCTTTTATCAGGGAGGAGACCAATTGTTCATTATATATGAGATGCCTGACACTTATTTCATGAACATTTTTTTTTACCTTAATTGACATCATAGTTTACAGCCTTTCAAGTACATTTTTTCTATGTAAATGTTTGGAACATTTAATGCCGTTTTTTCCATTTAGAGGAAGAGAATAAACTGGCCTCCATGAGGGATCTTCTTTATGTATCTATATCTAGCTTATACATGGGTTGCTTCATTGTTACCCAAGGAAATGAATATTTGACTTGATGTAGGATAGGCAAGATGTTAGGATTCTTAAAATTAAGGTTTTGGGGTGACAGGGTATAGGTGGCTAGTGTAGGAACTGAGAATTATAACAACTGAAACATTAGGATCTAACGATTAAACGCTAAAGGTTGATCCTGATTGATCTAGAGCTGGCTGTGGTATTGTTTTCAAGAAAAGATGTGTGATCAGTTGGGATTAATAGAGAAGAATAAGGGGCTGGTCGATTATAGTGAAGTAGAGCATATGTGGACTGAATTTGGAAATAAAGTGACAGAGATAATAAGGGTTATAAAGAAAGAGATAATTTTTAGAGGAGTTGCACTTTGCTTGAACTAGGGTTTGATGGAATTGCATCACGAGTCACACAAGATGATCAAAGCTAGAAAATTGAAGAGAACTTTATTTCATTTCGTTGTTGTTAAAATACAACAATGAAATTAGAAAGTAGAAAAACTTTGACTTAGATCATTTGTAAAGCTAAATAAATGCAATATTGTGTGAGGTGAGGTATTTACTTTCATCAAGTGTGAAGCATGAGCCTCAAGAACATCTCTTGTTTGACATATAAATAAATTAAAAAAATTTAAGTGCTTGGTATATGTGTGTGTCTCTGTCTTGTGTGTGTGTATGTGTGTGCCTTATTTGAAGATAGGAGATCAACTAGCCAACATATTGACAAAAGGAAACAGTAATTCTCTTTTTAAGAAAATCTTGGCCAAGCTGGGTATGTGTGATATCTACACACCACCTTGAGGGGAAGTGTTGAGAAAGTTATTATAATGTCATCAGGGGTAATATCATAAGTTTATGTAGATGGGATATGATAGACTTTGTATCTTGTATATGGGCTGATCTATCATTGTATCTATATATAATAAAATTCTGGAGATGAGAAGCACAACTTTGTCCTCTCTCCTTTTTCTCCCATTCAATCTTCTTCTTTTTTTCCTTTTTTCTTCACTTCTGACAAACCCTAACCCTAAGCTTCTTGGATATTAACAATAATGTACTTGTGTGGTCCTGATCCTGCTGTATGGCCCAATGAAAGGGTTTCCACCTGTCCTGTCATCTTGACCTGAATTTCTACTTGTAAGATAATATTTTCTGAAGAGAAAGGATTAAGCTTGGGTTCCTTTGGTTTTACCTTGCAGCTTCACATGGCTTTTTTCTCTCTTAAATTATGCTTGTTAATATTGTGGTTTGTGTCAGTGATTCATGTTAGTTTCTATATTCTATTTCTCATCGAATTTTTTGACTTGGTGGTACAAGTCAATGCCTAAGAATTTCTTGTTATGAGCAGGTTGCATTTTCTGGCTTTATTTATCCTTGTCTAGTTCTTCAATACATGGGACAGGCTGCATTTCTTTCAAAGAATTTTTCTTCTGTATCTACCAGCTTCTATGCATCCATTCCAAGTAAGCGTTCTGAAATTCTCAAGGAAAGCTCCATTCTGACAAATCGTCATGGACAATCCAGGAAAGTCATAACGATAGGCTTGTGCACATTAAGAGGGGTGGGAACTGCCTTCTGGATGGTGCTGCCTAGGTCATCTTCAAGGCCAAAATATGCTGCTATTGACCTTTCTAACCATCCAATCTACCAGATTTTATTTGATAGGCAGGAAAATTACTCTCTGCCCAGAATAATCCAGTCAGGTCAGCATTTATCCTAGAAGATCCTTTGAGCTGGGCCAACTGAGCAGTGGTTCCACCTCTTTGATATTTCCTACCTTTCCCTTTAGCCAATAGTGAACTGTTCACTGGGTTTACCACAGGGCTACCATAAAATTTCTTAAAACCGGAACATATGTGTGTGTGTGCGCGCGCGCACTTGTGCTGTGTTTTTTCTCATTGCTCTTGTTATTTTGTAGAACCCGTGTTTTGGCCGGTCTTTGTGTTGGCAACTCTGGCTGCAGTTGTTGCGAGTCAGGCTGTTATCTCTGCGACATTCTCGATTGTCAAACAATGCCAAGCCTTGGGTTGTTTTCCACGAGTCAAGGTTGTGCATACATCAAGATGGATATACGGTCAGATCTACATCCCAGAGATAAATTGGATTCTTATGGTTCTAACTCTGGCAATTACAATCGGTTTCCAGGACACAACCCTTATAGGAAATGCTTATGGTAATTCCAAAGTTGTTAAAAAGATCTTTAAACTTCTGAAGTAAAGTCATGTTATGCTTCATGGACCTGTGTACATGCATGTGCATGTGCTTGCTATGTACAACCATGGATCCATTCATACATACATTCTGTATGTATAATTTATACATATTTATTATGCTGCATGTAAGAATATAGAAGGTTTTATCCAATATTCTCTCTAATGTCTATGTGCTCACTGGACACCCCTTATGCTTGACAAAGCAAGGAATAAACAGTATTTATTCAAAGGGCAATAAATAGAGTTATTAATTGAACTATCTCCATTTAGCCATAGGGACAATTCAGTCGGGCTGTACGATGCCTGAAATCCTTCCGGCATACCTGTACTGCATGCATGGTGCTTATAACGTGTTGGAGTCCTCCATTAGACAGGTTCAAAAGCTCAACCTGATCAGGTGTACCTGCATTTGTTATGTATCACAATGTTCTGAGGATGATTGGGATCATCTGGTCCAGCTAAAAATTAGACTTGGAAATGACCCACTATTCAATGGTATACTGACCAGTGTGTGCATCATGTATGCAGCAGGCTGAACATGCAAATGACCTCACCTGAGTATTTGTTATAATTTAGACATTATAGGATATAAGGTAATAAATGAATGAAATTGCAGGATCTTTAGTTGTCTCCTTTGTATTCAATACTAATAGT
Source organism: Platanus orientalis (assembly GCA_025762735.1). Taxonomy (NCBI): domain Eukaryota; kingdom Viridiplantae; phylum Streptophyta; class Magnoliopsida; order Proteales; family Platanaceae; genus Platanus; species Platanus orientalis. Next base: position 8,033 of record JAOXJP010130893.1, on the reverse strand, counting down.
GGTATTTCTTAATTTCAGGTATTGCTAGTATGACTGTGATGTTCGTGACTACATGTTTGATGGCACTAGTTATCATCTTTGTATGGCAGAAGAACGTCTTATTAGCTCTAGCATTCCTCCTTTTCTTTGGATTTATTGAGGGCGTGTATCTTGCATTTGCGTATATGAAAGTACCTCAAGGAGGATGGGTACCACTCGTGCTATCAACAATCTTCTTGAGTGTTATGTATGTTTGGCACTATGGCACCAGGCGGAAGTACCTATTTGACCTACAAAACAAGGTGTCCATGAAATGGATCCTCACACTGGGCCCCAGCCTTGGCATTGTCAGGGTCCCAGGGATTGGTCTTATTTATACTGAACTGGTTACTGGAGTCCCAGCCATTTTCTCCCATTTCGTGACCAACCTCCCAGCTTTCCACCAGGTGCTCGTCTTTGTCTGTGTGAAGTCAGTTCCTGTTCCCAATGTCAACGCTGCTGAACGGTACCTCATTGGTCGGATTGGCCCAAAAGCTTATCGGATGTACCGTTGTATTGTTCGATATGGCTACAAAGATGTCTGGAAGGACGATGAAGACTTTGAAATCAACCTCATAATGAGCATAGCTGAGTTCATCCAGTTGGAAGCTGAAGGTTCTGGCAGCATTGAGGGTTCTGTAGATGGCCGGATGGCAGTCGTGCGGACTTCTGAAAGATTTGGGACAAGGCTAGTGATGATGGAATCTTCTGATATTGGTGAAAACAGCGAAGATGCCACCACCGCTACCAGCAGCAAGTCAACCTCACTGAAGAACTTGCAATCCTTGTTTGAGCAGGAATCACCCCAGCTGAGACGGCGTGCCCAATTCAACCTACCAAACACACAGTATGTGGACCCAGAGGTCAAGGAAGAGCTACTTGAACTTGTGGAAGCTAGAAATGCAGGGATAGCATACATCATGGGTCACTCCTATGTAAAGGCCAGGAGAAATTCATCATTTTTAAAGAAGTTTGTGATCAATGTTGCCTATTCTTTTCTTCGGAAGAACTGCCGGGGTCCTGCAGTGGCTCTGAATATTCCTCACATCAGTCTCATTGAGGTGGGCATGATCTATAATGTGTAGTGAAGCAGTTGTCCACAAGTATTTGTTGGAGATGTGTTTCTAGCAACAAAACTTGCTGGGGTTGCATTTTCCTTGGCTGGCATGCCAGGCACTGGTAATCCAGACTTAGTGTGAATCTTTGGCTGGTCCCTGGCATTTCTCTACAATCCATGACAAATGATGGATGGCAAGTTTTGTTAAGGACTCGGATTAACTTGAGTTGTATGTTCAGTTTATCATCTCTTTTTGGTAAACCTTTTCTGACGAATGAAAAGGACCTTTGAGCCTTCGGCAATTGTGCCCAAAGTGACATTAAATTATGAGCCGCGATGGTGTTCTCCTCACTAGGCTGAGCTAGGGTTGTCCTCATTATTATGATAAAAAATGTTGAATTTAAGAACTTTTTTCCAGTAGGATTGATAGGATAGACTGAGACTACAGCCGAGATTGCAACCTTTGTACATCAAGGTAAAAGATCCCAAACCAGTGGTTTTACAAAGGGAATACACTCATGCGCATAGAGCCTCTGTTTATCCCACTGACACCCAAGACAAATGGTTCTTTTTTTTCTTCTTTTTTCTTTTTGGGGCGGCGGGCGGGGGACAAATTTGGCTGTCCTCACAAGGATGGCAGGCACGTCACCGAAACACTACATTTATACTCGTTAACCTTTCCAAGCCACACAAGATGGTGAGGATTTTATATGCTGACCCCTAACCTCCGCCGATGGCAGGGCGGAGCCAGGATTTTTACATAAGGGGGGCAAGTCAAAGGATTATGTGTTCCTCTTTAACGGGTGCCAATGGTGCACCCACAATCAAAGAGCAACACATCATATCAAAAAAGTAAAAAACACTACCCAAAAAGTGTAAATCATTTTTTCAACATGACGTGTCACCTGCTGGTTGTTGGTACCCATGAAACGGCGTACCTAATCCGATCCGGGGCAAGGATTCTTTGGGAGTTTAAATCATCTCCGGTCTCAATGGATAGGTACCACTCCATTGGCAATCAATGCATAACATGTGGCTTGAGAATCTGTGTTTGAGTCAATACACATGGGTCAAAGGAGGGTATTATAGTAAATATATAAATTAATAAGTACTTTTGTACTTATTAATCAAAATAGATGTTGTGTCTAGGACACCAGGTGACTTCACATGGAATAAAATGGTCAGTGGTTGGATGAAATTTTAAATTCCCACCTATTTTATTCCAAATGAAATCACTTGGCACCCTAGACACCATCTTGGACAGGAAATGTGCTCCCTATATTAATGCACCATTTGTCATACATTGTGTCACATCCTGAGCAAAGAATGGAGTTGTACCAATTCATGAACAGAGAATAGAGCGATACCAGTTCAGTCAAATTGTACTTGACGTGAACTCATATTCTGATAAGGTGGGGGAGCTGATTCCAATCATCGAGTACTCACACATTAAGGGGGGGCAACAGATTCCACTCAGGCATAAGATTTGTCTGACCCATTAGTATTACAAGGGTACTTAGACATTGAGGGGGGCAACAGATTCCACTCAGGCATAAGATTTGTCTAACCCATTAGTGTTACAAGGGTACTTAGACATTGAGTTGCCCCCCCCTTGCTCCTATGTGGCTCCGCTACTGGCCAATGGTCAAGCGGACAGAAACATCAATGCCGAAAGTGATTTTCTTTTTTTGGGGACATGTGTAAATCACTTCTAATGCTGATGTGACCGCCCTTTGACCTAGGCATTTGCCTATGCTGAGCGTAGAGGTGTGTAAATTACTTCTGATGTTGATGTGGCCGCCCTTTGACCTAGACGTTTGCCTATGCCAAGCGTAGAAAAGTCTCGCTGAGCGTAGAGGTGTGTAAATCACTTCTGATGTTGATGTGACCGCCGTTTGACCTAGACGTTTGCCTATACCAAGCATAGAAAAGCCTCGCCACACACAAGAAGATAGATCTTATGCTATGCAACGAATGCATGGGTCCGTGCAGGGCTGAGTCACATCCAAGCCAAATTCAAAGCTATCTTCTTCCTCTTCGTTCTTCTTCGTCTTCTTCTTCTTTTGGTAAATAAGAGAGCTATCATTTAACATAAATATAGAATGTAATATACATCATGTTCATAATGCTACATTTGAAGCCCCCACTTGGCTCAGCGTTTTATTCCCCCTATAGAAAGACAACTTACAATTTAGTACCATGAAAATTACAAGGACAAAACTATGTGTCTCGTCTCACGACGTCTCACAAAGAGGGTCGTCGCAGGTGATGTGAACCCCAATAACCCCTACAACCAGGAATTGTCGAGGCACTTTCGTTACTTTCAAATATCAACTGTAAGACACCCAATACACAATCAAAGTATAGCCTGTCAGCACCAATTGAAATGCAATGCCATTCACATATGGATCGGGTCCGGTTCTGTCCGGTTACGCAATGCCTCAACTTGGATTACGTACGAATGAAGTTTATACTGATGCATTCGAACAGCATGCTGATGCATCAATGTCAAAAAGTGACTAACACTTTTTGGGGGGCGCTTATCACTTTTCAGCACTGATGTGTCCGGGCCCCCTGACACCATTCTGATGCATCAGTAACAAATTCATTCGTACCTAATCTTTTCCGGTCAACCTAAGCCTAACCTGACCTTGGTTGGACTTGCAAATTTTAAACCCAACGTAACCCGAAGCCTGATATTTCCATAGAGGTGAGACATGTAACAGCAGTAGTTTTTACCACATATGCCAGAAGTTACCTCGGTTTTCAATTTATAATGCTCCCTACTCTCAGAACAAAAACCTTCATTGCCTCAATATTTTCCCGATGCAATTAACAGCCAAATCTACCAAACAATCTTGCTAACTTATCTGAGTGATGAAAAGTTGACCATAACTGGGATAAGACTACACTGATGTGAACAGAAATCAACCAAATACACCACCTGAATCAATATATTGTGGATGCTGGTTAGGCAAGAAGCTTCGATGGTTTTACTATCTCAGCATGAGCTTCGATGTCTTTGCTATCTGAGCTTGCTGATTCCATAGAAGCTTCAATGTCTTTGGAATCTGAACTTCCAGATCTCCGATGAACCCGTTTCTTGCCTGTTTTTGGCCTTCTCTTTGTAGTGGTTATGGCAATGGCAATATCGTTTGGAAAGAGGTCCCACAGAACAAAGGCATGATGGAAAGAGGAGATGAGCAGAGCTGTTACTATGAAGGTAGAAATGTCAGTGAGAAAGACGATAGAAACATCGTTACTGGATTTGTGGCTTCATTTGAGTACCTGATGGTTGCAATTGAAGCCCCAGTCATTGGGAACGTGTAGGCCCACCAAGCTAACGAGAACCTACGGAAGGGGATGAAAATTTGAAAATGAGCATCAGAAAGGTGGCTCCCATAGATGATAGGGATGGAGGATGTAATCACTCAGAAATACAAAAGCATACCATACCTGAAGCCTCGGAAGAAATTAATTCGGATGGCCTGTGGAAACAGAGAAAGAAAACAAGAAAACAATCAAAGCATGTTTTATAAGAGGATGACAAGATTTAATGGCAGTGCAGGTCGTCAACACCTACTCTCTAGGAGTATGCAAATGGTGCATACATAGTGGGTGGTGGACATCCACCATTAGACAGGTTCCATCAATCAACCTGATTAAATAATCTAATCAGCCAGTTATCCAATCCTGTGTGTGACAAAGGAAGAGAGACTAACCAATGAGAAATAAAGGAACAAAGCAATGAAGTAAGCAATCCTCAACCCATAATCAAACATTCCTTGAATCTTTGCCCATGCCATAGAAGCTACACTAGGTGCTGCAACAAACAGATAGAACACGGGGTGTAGTTCCCTCGGAAGTGTCTCATTTGTTGCAAGTCTCTGGTAGAGAGTTACAAATAGGACCACATAGTGAGCCAATCCAACAGCGAAAAAGAAGATAGGCCCTTCTTTTAGCCCCATCGATGCACCCAGCAATGCTCCCACAAAGTTACCAACAATTGAAAGATGATTTGAAGGATTGGCCACCTTCGAAAGCCTCCGCTGACCTCCTGACATCCATTGCCCATAAATTTTAAGTACAAGACAGAAGATTGGAGTCATGAGAATGTACCAGAGGGCTGCATGCAGGTTTTTTGCAAGCAATGGTGGGACTCCAAGAGCTAAGAACAGGAAGGCTATCCATGGGGCAAAGAAGAAGTTGACACGGATGGAGTGGTAGTACTCATGGCAGACCGCTTCCAAGTAAAATATGACTTTCAAAGAGTAGATGAACAAAATAATGGCTGTAAGAGCAACGGAGATGCACCAGAGGATGAGGTTGATGGTCAGGCTTATGTGGAGGAAACTTGTGGATGCAGAGGTAGCCAGGGTTTTCCACAAGATGGCTTGGCTACTAACACTAAGGCAGATACCAAATGAAGAGATTGGATAACCGAGAAGGAATGGCCACTGCTGGTCTTCTGGAAGCACCAACTCCTCTGAAGCCTGAAAAATGAAGAAATTGTGTTTATACTATATGTTTGCCTATTTGGAATGGCTTCTAAGCGTTATTATCTAAATCAAGCATTAAGTTTTTTTTTCTTGGTAAAATCAAAGCACAATTAATGCACTTGTATACATATATCAAGATCAATCAGGCTTGATGTTGACTTAAAGTGTATGAAACTTCCATCAGTCAAGTGATCTTGTTATATCATGACAAATATTATGATGATTGTTATTGAAGAGAACCATGGATGAAGGAGAAAAATCATCTGAATTGAACAAATCAATGAAAATAACACATACCCTAAGAGTATCCAATTCAGGCCCTTGTAAGGCATCAAAGTACCGATCCACAGGTAAAGCCTCACTCTCGGTATTCTGTGAAATATTAACCTCTTTTTCTGATTCTGGCTGCTTTCCCTGTAAATGTGAAATCTGCCTCTCAAGTTTTCCAGACCAAGTTTTAAAAGAATCAAATCGTTTATCTTTCAGCAAATCAATCCTTGGATTCCTCCATTGCTGCTCTGAGGATGTAAAAAATTTCCCATTGGTAACTGCCTCAGCATATGCAGTGCCTGCTGGGATGGGCTGAGAATGAAACGTTGTGTGCTTCGGTTGAGTCGTATCTGTAGACATGGCAGCAAGGTTTGAAATTCCATTGGTGACATTCATTCCCTCATTATCATTTAAGAGAACTCTTTTGGTACCTTCTAAGTGAAGCCCCAATGGGGATGAAGGCATGCTGATAGAAATAGAATGCCTGTGGTGAGAGCCAATGGCTTGAGATGCATTAACCTGACCCTGTATAACATTCACTTCCATTCCCTGTATAAATAAATAAATAGTGTGAAAATGCAAGCTCCATAGCAAAACCATAAAATAATTCTTTGCATATAGACATTCACACATAAACACAAGCAACCCACCAGTCTGGATTCATGTGAGGTATAAATCTGCCCAAAAGTGTACTTTAGATACACCTTATATAATATCAAGGTGACCCTTCAATACCTTCGATATTATCTCTAAGATAATTTGACGACTTATCCTAGCATTTATCACATTCCTTGCTTAGGTATGTGATGTGGATTTTCAGAGCAACCCACTTATTTTTGAATGCTGACCCTGCTGAGGTCTTCCAATAGGACCAATACAATGAATTAAATAAATCAGTTATAATCTTATTAAAGACAATCTGTTCAATACATGACTTACTTTAGCTAATGCACAATCAGGTGAAGGACTGGATGTAGGAGTACCAGCTCTTTGACACTGATTAGTTGGACTACCACTCTCTTCAACGTTATCAAATCCAGCCACTGTTTTGGATGATATATAATTAAGAAGGGATGGAAGTTCTTCAGGGAAATCTTGCTTCAAAGAACCTAGATATACACTGTTTTCCATGAAAAAACAACTATGCCAGCACCATGTAAACACCTTTTGTCATATAAGGCTCATTAATTAAGAGAACTGGGAAGAAAGGAAAATGTCATTGAAAGTAGTCTCAAATAGGATGAAGATAATCAAAGACTGCTTAACATGATATCCTTAGGCCTTAACTGATGCACGTACGAGTTTGAACTTTTACCTCAAGTTACAAAACTATGAACCACCCTTTAATTTCCCATAAAAAAAAATGTAACTAATTAATCCATCTACCTATTGATTGATTTAGAAGCACATGCGTAGAAAATAGACAAGCTGATACGGAGAACTTTAGTACTTTGTCGCATTGATGTTGGAATGTTGATTGTTAACTGGAAAAAGTCACAAATTAGCAAACAAGAAGCAAAATGGCACCAAAACAATCACATGGTTAAGAAATCTGTAGCAATAATCAAGAGAGAAAATTCCTAGACCAGCAAGGCTATAGCCCTGTTGTATAGTTCCTAAGAATGTAGAAGCTGGGAACCCTACAATTGGATGCTGAAGATTCCTCAGATAGTTCTGTAATCCTAGAAGGTAGACAGCAAACTTTTTTACATGAGGTATCAAAACTTTACATTTTCTTTTCTTTTCCCATTTGAAGCCAACTTATGGACTATTTTATGCTAGAGATATAACTTGTCCTCTTATCTGAGAAGGCTCCTCATCTAATCCACAGTGATAGAAGGCAGTGATTGGGGAGAACCGGAATTGCAGACAAAGAATTCTTTTTTTTTTTTTTTTTTTTTTAATCTTGGAAATTTTTGCTAAAGCAATTCAAAAAATCCGTTGTACACACCCACCCACACAAACAACAACAGCGTTTATCCCAACTACTTGGGGTCCGCCACACAAATCCTGTTCCCCCATTCCACTCTATCTAGGGCCATATACGCTGTTAAATCACAAGCTGCCATGTCTGTCCTTACTACTTCAACCCAAGTCACTTTTGGCTTTCCTCTTGTCCTTATAGAACTTTCAACTTGCATCTTCTCACTCCTTCTCACTAGTGCAGTTATTGGTCTTTGTTGCACATG
>JAOXJP010130871.1:0-13602 GCA_025762735.1 Platanus orientalis | reverse complement strand
TATCGTAAAGTCTATAAATATACCCCTTTACATAACCAAAGGGACCTTTTGGGCAGAAGACTTCAAGCAAGAAGCTGTAGAGAGAAGAAGACTCCAAAAGATCTCCATAGTTCTCCAAAGGCTTGAATACTCAAGACATACTTTTTAGTCTCTCCATCAACCACAGTCCATTGCTAGAGAGAAGAAGACTTTTTGCATCTCAGAAACACGCCATAAATCCGACCCTAAGAGCAAGATTCGCAGTGTTTCTCTCCTTTTTGGATAAAGCGCAAAGTCCCAAAGAGAAGTGATTCCCCTACAATCAAGCATCATCAACATTTGAATCTAAGAAATATACCATTAAGCCCTTGGATTCCATCAACAAAGAATCAAAGGTTTTGCTCTTTTGTAAAAGAGTGTAAAAATCAAAGAGTTGTGTTCCATTTCATTTAATACAAATATTCATTTATTGAATTTGTTATATATTTTTCATGTTACAGATTTACGCACGAAATTTGTGTCTACAACCACCAAGAGGAATCTGAAGACATTGTTTAGTCAATCATATTACAATATTCATTATTTGAGTCAACAACCAATAAAGAAAAATCTCATCTTTCAAAGGCCGACCTTAAGATGGTATACGAAGACTTAATCCTTCTAGTCCATATTGTTTCAGATACAGTGGTATCTAAATCATCTCTTAAAGAGTTTGTAAAGGCATCCACGTCAGTGCCCAATACATCACAGACTAACAAGGTAAATTCTTCCGTAATTGAGTGACGGCCAAAGGAGTGGTATGATTCCATTGTCTACAAGCTTTTTTAGAATGTTGGATATAAAAAAGTAAAACCACGACAACTAGCTGAGCTCTCTTCTGCATAAATAGATGTAATGCATGGATTAACTACAACACAATACAAGTTGTAAATGGCAGAGAAGAAAATTCTTTCATCAAGAGCTGGTATTAAGTCCACCCCTCCCAAGCCTGTTTGCATTTCAAGCAAAAAGAAAGCATCCACTCATCACATTACTGTTGAGGTGCTAGATAAACCAAAGGAAAGGAATTCAACGCCATCACACTCTTTTGCTTTTGATCGGATTGGTAGGGTAACTTCACACGCCTTAGTTTTTTATCGATTAGGGGAGTAAGTGGTCATGTCTAATCAGCAAACTCGGCTATAGAAAAGGTCTACAATTTAGCGCCTTAGTCCGCAGTCTCTTAATGCCAAACCAAAAAGTGGCATCCAATGACAGCACCGACAAAAGTCAAATCCTACTGTAGCTAAAGGGTGTAATGAACCAAGAAGTTCAATCCTTTCTCGTATGAAAAGGAGAATGAAGTTATAAGTATCTCCAGGAGAAACTTTGGTTGTTAGCTAACACACTATGGTTTTCACTAATCAACTAAGCCAGAATCCTAATAGCGAGAATGAGCCTATGCAGGATGAGGATTCTGATAACCATTAGGAAAGATTTGAAGACATTGTATAAGTTAACCATATCACAGTCCAAGTGGTTAAAGAACCTTCCTTAGATGATGAACTTAAAGAAGCTCTTTCAGTCTTCGAAGGAGGACAAGCAATTGTTGATAAATTCAAGGAGTTAAACATTGGCATTGAAGAGGACCTCTCTCAACCCACTTACATAAGTGCTTCATTAAGTCTAGAAGAAAAAATGGCATACCTCAAATTACTCCAAGAGTACAAAGATGTCTTCGCATGGAGTTACAAATAAATGCCTAGACTTGATCCCAAAGTAGCAGTTCACAATCTCGTTGTTAAACATGGTGTACATCCTATCAAACAGGAGCCACACCACTTCCAACCTAAGTTGCTTACACAAATCTAGGTTGAAGTCAATAAGTTGATTGAAGCAGGCTTTATTCTAGAAGTAAAGTACCCAACATACTACCAATGAAAAAGAAGAATAGACAAATATGGGTGCGTGTTGATTTTAGAGACTTAAATGATGCATGTCCTAAAGATGATTTTTCCCTTCCTATCATTGAACTCATAGTTGATACCAATAAGGATCATGAAGTATTATCTTTTATGGATGAATCATCAAGCTACAATCAAATTCAAATGGCACCCAAGGATGAGAAGTTGACTACATTTCGCACTCTAAAAGGGATATGTTGCTACCGCATTATGCCTTTAGGCCTAAAGAATGCTGGGACTACTTATCAATGTGCCATGTATAAAATATTTGGTGATATGCTTCATAAGTCATTGAATGTTATATTGATGACTTGGTTGTAAAGTCTAGAAAGAGGAAAAAACCATTTAAAAGATCTGCGTGACATCTTCAATCGATTACAAAGATATCAACTTAAGATGAATCCATTGAAGTGTGCATTTGGAGTTACTTCAGGAAAGTTTCTTAGTTTCATAGTTAGACATCGTGGCATTGAAATCGATCAATAAAAAATTAAAGCCATCCAAAATATGCTAGAGCATAAAAATGTACATGAGTTGAAAAGTCGGCAAGGAAGACTTGTCTATATCTAAAGGTTCATTTTAAACTTGGCAAACTGTTGTCAACCCTTTAATCTATAAATAAAGAAAGATACACCCTTTGTGTGGGACGATGCTTGTAGGAATGATCTGAAGAAAATAAAAGAGTATCTCCTTAAGCCACTAGTCTTAACTACACCAATTCCAAGGAAGTTGTTGATCCTCTACACCGCAGTGCAGGAACAGTTGTTGGGAGCACTTCTTGCATAAGTCAATGATGAAGGGAAAGAAAATACTTTGTACTACTTAAGTTGGACTCTAGTAGGAGCAGAGTTGTTCGAATTACTCGCCCATCAAGAAGACATGTCTTGCTCTCATCTTTGCTACAAAGAAACTTCGGCACTACATATTGGCACATATTGTTTGGCTCATCTCAAGTGATGATCCCCTCAAGTACATCATGATGAGACCAGTACTCTTGGGAAGATTGGCTAAATGGGCTATTCTTCTATCATAATTTAAGATTGCATATGTGCCTCAAAAGGTGGTAAAAGGATAAGCCTTAGCAGATTTCCTTGCGGATCACCCAATCACCTACGTGAAAAATGTTCTTCGATGGTGTTACACACAGAGATGGAGCTGGGGCAAGAGTGGTGTTCGTCACCCCACAAAGTGAAGTATTACATTTTTCCTTTACTTTAAGGCAATTGTACACAAATAATGTAGCTAAATACCAATCACTCATCATCAGGTTGGAGATGGCCTTAAAGTTGCAGCTTCACTAACTCAATGTATATGGAGATTCTCAACTTATCGTAAATCAACTCTTAAAAAAGTATTATGTAAGAAAGTCATACTTGATTCCATACCATGATTATGCTTGTCAGATTTTAGAACAATTTGAAGACACCACCATAGGGCATGTACCAAGAAGTGAGAATAAACAAGTGGATGTCTTAGCAAATCTCGCAGTTGTTTTAGCCTTTTCTGAAGAACAACCACAATTCTTGTTTATCGACGATGGGTACTACCTCCTTTTGGATTAAGTCCAGGTATTTTTGTGTAACTCCAAGAGAAGACATCTTTGTTCTCTTGGAGAAATTTAAGGTATGTTGTTTCTTCTTCTAGACTTAATGAAGCACTTATGTAAGTGGGTCGAGGATCCTCTTTAGTGCCAAGGTTTGACTCCTTGAGTTTATCAATAATTGCTTGCCCCCCTTCTTCAAAGACTGGAGGAGCTTCTTCAAATTCATCATCTAAGGAAGGTTCTTCAACCACTTGGACTGTGATATGATTAACTGAAGTAATGTATTCAGATCCCTCCTGATGGTTGTCCGAATCCTCATCTTGCATAGGCTCATTCTCACCACTAGGATTCTGGCTTAGTTGATTAGTGAAAACCGCAATGTGTTTCCTAACAACTAAAGTTTTTCCTAGAGATACTTCTAAATTCATTCTCTATTTCATAAGAGAAGGGATTAAACTTCTTGGTTCATCATACCCTTTAGCTACAATAGAATCTGACTCTTGTCAGTGTCGTCTTCAGATGCCAATTTTTGGTTTAGCATTGTGAGATTGTGGACCAAGGCGCAAAAATGTAGACCTTTTCTATAGCTGAGTTTGTTGATTAGACATGGCCACTTGTCTCCCTAATCGATCAAAAACTAGGACGCGTGAAGTTGCCCTACCAATTTGATCAAAAGCAAAAGAGTGTGATGACACTCACTTCCCTTCCTTTGGTTTGTTTAGGACCTCAACAATGATGTGATGAGTGGATGCTTTCTTTTTGCCTAAAACGTGAATAGGCTTGGGAGGGGTGGACCCAATACTAACTCTTGATAGAAGAATTTTCTTCCCTACCATTCGCAGCTTGCATTGTATTGCAGTTAATCCATACATTACATCTGTTTGTGTAGGAGAAAGCTTGGCTAGTTGTCGTGGTTCTCCTTTTCTATATCCAACCTTCTAAAAAAGCTTGCAAACAATGGGATCATACCACCCCTCCACCCGTCACTCAATTACGGAAGAATTTTCCTTATTAGTCTGTGATGTAGTGGTCATTGATGTGGATGCCTTCATAAACCCTTTAAGAGATGGTTTAGAGATCACTGTATCGGAAATAGCATGGACTAGAAGGATCAAGTCTTTATGCAACATCTTAAGGTCGGCCTTTGAAATAGGAGATTTTTCTTTATTGGTTGTTGCCTCAAATAATGAATCATCTTCTTTTCCTAGTGACTTCGACACATAATGCAATACTGAAATTGCCTTTATGCCTCTGGAAATTGCTACATTTGGTACAAACTTACAAATTTCTTAATCACCTTGATGTTTTTTTTTCAGTAGGGAATGACTTACTTGCAAAGTCTTAGACTTCTTTCCCTTTGTGAGTTTTATTGGAAACCGGGACAGATACAGGCAATGCTATTGAAATCACTTCATCCTCTAAGTAAAACTTTGCATTTGCAAAATATGCTTTAGCCTTAGTGAATGGTTGACTTTCAGCCACAACCTACTTCTATACTCCATCTTGGCAATATTTAAAGCATTGGTGCAAAGTGGAGGGAACTACCCCTATTTCATATAACCATGGGAGACAAAGGAGAAGATGATATGATGTTTTACAATGAATCACATGGAAAAGTGTGGTTGACTCCAAACTTCCAATGGTGAGTGAGCCAAATCATACCAATGGCCCATTGTCCTCCTTGGTGAAAGCTTTAAATCATCAGTTTGTTGTGAGCCAGTTCATCTATGAAGATGCCTATTTGTCTCATTATACGAATTGGCATTAGGTTGATTGCAGATCCACAATCAAGGAAGATGCATCAAATTTTGTGTTCGATCATATACCCTATAACATGCAAGGGCCTATTGTGTGGGTAAGAACTAAGTTGAAAATTCTCATATGTGAACGTGATTGTAACCATACAAGAAATATTTGGCTCTAGCTTACTGCCAGTGGGGGAACTCTCTTCTCCTTCATCTGGGTTTTCTTTCAAGTGCTTAAGAAAATTGTCACCTGAAATTTGTTCCTTGTTTTCTAAGGAAATAGAATCTGAATCTAATATATCCTCAACATCATCCTCAGTTACCTCACCTTCATGGACTGCATAATAAGAGACAACATGAATTTCTACACATTCTTTTAGTAGAAATTTCATTAGCATAAACTCTAAAAAAGTTACTGGAATACGAAGAAACTGCTTGAGAACATCTTCAGGGTTGGCAGGTGGAACCTTTTGTGCTTGACTCTTTCTTACACCTTTGTTCTTCTTCTTTGCCCCAACCTTGGGCTTACTTTTCCTTGGGTGTTGCCTTGGCTTTGGATAAGGTGGAGTTTGAAGGCACTGAGTTTTCTGCTTATGCTGGATAACTATAGTCCAACCTTCATCGTCAAAAGGTGTCACTTCAATTTCAAAATGCACACCTTCAACCAAGGGAGCCTATTGCTCTTGTCTTGGTGAATGACACAGAACCTGCCCCTAGCTAGATGAAGACTCTGCGATGGGGTTAATAGTGATGGAGTTTAAAGACCCAAATGTAAGTTGGCATGACGGTGATAACGCTTTTGTATCTTGAGAACGACATTACATATGGGCTTGACATAGGGGTAGGACCGAATGAGCCAAAGTAACTGTAGTCATGTTAGCGGCTACTACTTCTTCTGTGCAATCAATTTCAATTTTGCCTTGTCGTGCTAAGTCCATGATCTTTTCTTTCATGATAAAGCACTTTTCTATAGAGTGATTGACTACATAATGGTAACGACAATACTTTGGGTCATTTTCACACCCCATCTCTTCAGGAAATTTTGAGGGTGGGAACTCAACTAGCTTCAATTGCAATAGTTCATCAAGCATTCTTGATACATCAGAGTTCGAAAAATGATACACTTTTGCTTCAAGCTCCTTGAGAGACATTTTGGCCTTCCCTTTGTCTTGGGATGGGTTAGCCTTACTTTCTTCTCTTTTCCTTCCAGAAATCTTGATAGGCTTGGTTATAACTGTCATGACTTCTTTTCCTTTGGAGGACTTTATTTCCTTCTTAAATTTCTTTTTTTCTTTTTTCTTTTCGGGCATTTTCTGACCTTGGATCTTTGGTAGCCAACTCCTCGAAAGTATGAGGCTTTATCCCTTTGAGGATATAGTGTAAACCCCAATGCATTCCCTAGATGAACATGTTGATTGCAGAAGCTACAGACAGCCTGTCATTGCAATTGAGAGCAAGGTTTCTCTAGTGATCGATGTAGTTCGTGACTGGTTCATATTTCCTCTGTCGTACCATAACAATTTCTGCCATACTCACTGTTCAATGAGTGTTGTAGAAGAGATTAAGGAACTCCCATTCTAATTAATCCCAATTGTCAATAAAACCAGCTTCAAGATCAATGTACCATTCAAAAACATTACCACAAAGAAAGTGAACAAATTGGCTCACCATATGATCTCCAAAAGTCCCGACATTATTTCATGTTTCAACAAAATGAGTTACATGTTGCTTGGGGCTACCATTTCCATCGAACTACTGAAACTTAGGAGGTTGATCCCTTACCGGCATGTGTATAACTTCAATACGTTGGGTGTATGATTTGGCATACACTATGGACGACTGGGTTAGGCCTCTATATTGAGCACATATCGTATCCATGATCATATTCTGTAGTTGTTGTACAGAGAAGGATCCTACAGAAGCTTAGTTTGTTTCCTAGGTAAAGTGTTGTGTGATAGTTTTCTTTTGCCTCTCCTCGTTGTGGATCTCCACTTGCGGAGTAAATCCTGAAGGATTAGAAAGGTCATGACTTGATCAGTTGGATTTCATTATTCCAACTTGTTCATCAAGTGAGCAATTTGAAGATCTTTCTCTTTAATTGTCTTTGTCAATTTGGCAATAGTTGTAGTTATCTCAGTGAGTTATTCCTCAATCGTCATGGCTCTTGTCATCATTGCGGGCATGGTAACAGAGTATGATTGCGTATAGGCAATTTCTTGGGAGGGAGATCCAGAAAGGGATCCAAACCTAAATCCAATGCTGGAATGAGCGTCTGACAGCGAGAAGCTAACATCTTCACTTACTTTAGGTGAAGGCAATACCACCTTGACTGGTGGAGTCTTCTCCTGACTGAATATCACACGAGATGGGTCCTTCTTGGTAGAGCGTTTCTTCCCATGATGGTTGAGAGACTCAACTAAGTAAGAGGTCTCACCCTTTGTCTTGTTGCGGGTCGTAGGGGGTTTGCAATTGGCTTTAAAGACTATGGTGGATGAGCCAGAGCTACAAGAGGCTTTCTTCTTGTCTCTAATAGCAACGACGTCAGCTACAATAACAGAACTCTTCTGTGATGCCATAGATTTGTGTGTGTAGATGTTGAATGTTGACTTAAGAGATGAGAGGAAAGAATGTCCCACCAAGCATGCCAGAAATTTGTAGACACAAATTTCGTGCGTAAATCTACAACACGAAAATATGTAATAAATTTAATAAATGAATATTTGTATTAAATGAAATGGAACACAACTCTTTGATTTTCACACCTTTTACAAAAGAGTAAAACCTTTGATTCTTTGTCGATGGAATCCAAGGGCCTAACAGTGTGTTTCTTAGATTCAGGGGTTAATGATTCTTGATTATAGGGGAATCGCTTGTTTTTGGGCTTCGTGCTTTATTTGAAAATGAGAGAAACATTGTAAATCTCGCTCTCAGGGTCAGATTTGTGGCGTGTTTCTAAGATGCAAGAAGTCTTCTTCTTTCTAGCAATGGACTATGGTTAATGGAGAGACTAAAAAGTATCCCTCGAGTTTTCAAGCCTTTGGAGAGCTATGAAGATGCTTTTGAGTCTTCTTCTCTGTACAGCTTCTTCCTTGAAGTATTTTGCCCAAAAGGTCCCTTTAGTTATGTAAAATGGTATATTTATAGACTTAAGGTCATAATCTTGTCAAACCCTTGATTGGGTGTTGATTGGATGCTCTTACCTGTTTAGTTTGTATAAGTGATTATACCTTCCTTGTTTTGAGAGAAGAATAATTTATGAAATATTTTGCATTCTATGAATAGCATAGCTTTCTTTTTTTATCCAAGAGAATCTAGATTTGCATTTATTCAAATCTCTCTCATGTAGGTCCCCTGCAAGCTGGATTTTGGACCAGTTAATGGGTTGAAACATGTGGGCTTGCATGGTTTTATAGGTTATTATTTAAAACCCAGACCAGGCCCAAAATGACTTATCCATGTATTTGGGCCCATTTATGGTTTTTTTGAGGATCTTTTGTGTAACTTTATGAGGGTGTAGGCTCTTATTTGTAACTTGTATAAATTTTAGATGTCTACATAGTTGTTTCCATGTGGATATCCAACACAACTCTAGAGAGTCGGTTGAATTAAAACCACCACCTTAACACCCCCAACTTTCCAAAATCCTGTTTCTCAGCATCCATAAGCACATCAACCTATTTGAAATTATCTTGATAGTTTCCCATGGAAAAGCATCCATAACCAAGCCATAACACCCAAGAACAGATCCAACAATACCATCTCAACATTCCAATCATAAACTAAGCATCTAGATCACCAAGAGAAGATCCATTTTCCCACTGAAACCTCATCTCCAATTATCACAAGGACTACCATTAACAAATTCAAATTGAAAACCGAATTATATGAACACCATCCATTTCCAAATAAACATCCACTCTACAACATATACACATTGACTTTTGGGAATGGAAAATGAGACTACTCCTGATTAGATGGGTTCCACTGAAGCCTAAAAGGCATCCTATAGCGGTGTTGTGTATAGAAGATGGTATAGGCTCATAGGCCCAGTTTATTTATATCACAAGCAAAACAAAGATGGATTCTTGTTCTTCTAAAGCTATTAATCAACAGATCAGAGGTAAGTTGTGTTGTTTACAATGTTGATTAAATTAAATTCGGGATTTATAATTACAAATAAGAAAAACAACACTGATTTTTCATATCAGAATTATTGCAAAAAATTAAAGCTGAGATTTTTTACTTTACAATTCTACTAATATGTTGTTGAGAAATCAAAGAACAAGAACACAAATAATCGGAAAACAAAATAAAACAAAAACCTGAATCTCTTGTTTTCATGTTGACAAATCCTTGAATAAATCACTGCAATCAAACTAAAATTGAAACAAGTTAGAACAAACTTATCTGAGTGTTGAGGCAAATCTGAAGACATTGTCCTAAACTATATTCGCCGCCCTATAATTGGCTTGGTAGGGTTGTTCCGGTGACCGTACCAGGATTCATTGACACAGATTTCTCCAATCCACACAATCTAAGAAGTTTTGTAGCGAATGGCAATGATTGTGATTCAAATCTGACTAAAGCAACTCGAGAAGACTTATTTTCAATTGCATATCAAAGCAAAATATTTGCAAATGAAAATAATGGAGAGAGAGAGAGAGAGAGAGAGAGAGAGAGAGAGTTTTTGAAAGTTCCTTTAACGTGAAAACTTGTTTATTTATAGATTTTGTAAGGTCACTTTTGAGAAGTGTCTATAGACATCTAGACACCATTTTGTGTGAATAATCACATATAGATATTTATAGACATCATACAAACCTTTTCACACTTCCCCGTGAACGGAAAATTGCATAACATTCAAGTTTTTCAGTTATAGAGGGATCTAGACCGATCCAGAGAATTACAGACCGATCCGGGGCTTTTCTAGATTCATCCGGACCGATCTGCAAAATTGCGGACCAATCCAGTATTTTTCTAGATTCAATTTTGAATCTCAAAACTTACAACGAGTTGAGTATTGAAACAGAGACAAAAGTTTAGAAAGAACAAATACAGGATTCCCCAGATATTGAAAGAATACCTGAATTTAAGAGAGAGACAGCCTACCTCATTTTTTAAAATTTTTAAATGGGTAGGCTAGGCTGGAAATGAAATTCGTAATGAATTTGCAAGAGGTAAGTCATAAATCTTCGTTCTTAAACAACCCAAACATTTGTAACCCAATCCAACTATCATATATGCAATCGTCCTTAGAGCTGTATTTGGGCTGCTTCCGTCCTACAAGGGTCTCAACAAGATTTAGATTGAGCCAAAACTTGAACCTGGCCCATTTATACCCTTATTTGTAGGGGTGAGCATTCCTTATGGGTTTGGGCCGGGCCTAGGCCTGAAAATTTTTAAATAGCTACGCCCAAGCTCGACCCTAGTTACTTCATCGAGCCTCGGGCCCGCCCATAGTTTCTCAACTAAATTTTTTACATTTAGGCTTTAATAAGGTTTAAACTTAAGACCTATTTTAAACTAAACACTACCAATTAAGCTACAGATTTCAATTTGTTAATTTCACATGTATATACATACGTATATGTATATCTATATGTATGTATGTATGTGTGTGTGTGTGTGTGTGTGTAAATAATTGCCCGATTCCGGCTTAAATCTACAAAAAAAAAAAAAAAAAAAAAAGTTGAGCCTGGAATGTGCTATTGTTCGTAGAGCTGTACTTGGGCTGCTTCCGTCTTACAAGGGTCTCAACAGATTTGGATTGAGCCAAAACCTAAGCCTAGCCCATTTATACCTCTATTTGTGGGGGTGAGCATTCCTTATGGGTTTGGGCTAGGCCTAGGCCTGAAAATTTTTAAATAGCTAAGCCCAAGCTCAATCCTGGTTACTTTGTCGAACCTTGGGCCGGCCCATAGTTTCTCAACTAAATTTTTACATTTAGACTTTGATTAGGTTTAAACTTAAGACCTATTTTACACTAAACACTCTACCAATTAAGCAACAGATTTCAATTTGTTAATTTTACATATATAAATGTGTGTGTGTGTATATATGTATATATATATGTGTGTGTGTGTGTATCTATATATGTATATATATTCTATGTATATATGTGTACATATCAGAAACAATGAGTTTTCATAGCTCAATTGGTAAAAGGCTTTAATTAGTCAAGGTCATACCTTTAACTCTTAAAATTGATGGTATTTTTTCTAATATATATATACAAGTTCGGGTCTTGGGCTGGGCTTTTCCAACTGGGCCAGGTTCGGACCAGCCTGGGTCCATGCTCACCCTAATTTGACAAGTTTTAACTCAATAATAACCCCCCGCTAAGTGCTATTTCCTATGTTTTTGCTTTAAATTAAAGTCCGAAACAATAAATGGGCCTTATACTAGGTCAAGGACAGAATACAATTTAGAGGGTCACTTATCTTATGTAGGACCGTTTGGATTAGTCATAGCATCCCTTCATGTGACTGACAAGAAAGAAATCTTTATAGCAAAGCGATTTGGACGACCTGTATAGCAAATTTTTCTTTTTATTATGCCATAAAAGACATAAATATAAGTTCAACTATAAAAAAATAAAACAAACAAAAAAAGAACCCAAATTCATTACATGCTAGTGAAAACACCAACGTAATAATATTATGTTTCCAAATAAAATATGCCTGTTGATGATACCTCAAACCTCTTTATGTTGAAAACGAAGGGGATGAAGCCTGGTTTTAGAATTTTTAAGGAGGTTTTAAATTTTTTTGTTTACTCTCTCTTAAGCTTTAGTCTTACATCGGTTGTGAATGTTTTTCCAAAACAGTATATAAGGGAAAACCCTACTGAAATTTTCATAAACTTTTGATATATTTTTTTGCATGTTTTTTGACACACTCAACCATAAAGGATAATAAGTTGTATGGAGATATCATAGCCTCTTTGGGAAGTGCACATCGTTAACAAATAGGACTCGATCCGAGCTTGGTTGTATCCCATGATTAGCTTGGCCACTGTCCCTTGCACATAAAGTGGGAGGCATCGACTATCCTCAAGAAACTCGATAACGATACCTTCATGTGTTTCGGATTAGTCTGGTAAAACTACATCTTGATTGATTTCCCTAGAAATGGGGCATGTAAGTAGCCTGATTTCGTGTATTACATTGTGACTAGTGCTGGACACTCAGCCTCGACAACAATGGGTATGCCATTAAGGAACTATTCATATAATGATGATTAAAAATAAGAAATGTTCATCTTTGAACCATGATTCTTCAAGGCAGAATAAAACACGATACACCAAGTAGTATAACAGCTTTCTTACCAATTAAATGCAAATAAAAGTGAAGCTTTCCAACACTCTTAGGTAGTTTTACTTGGCAAACCAAACATGACTGGGAATATTACTTTTTTCATCTCATATTAGTTCAATATATTGGAAAATTTTCCAAATAATGAGGTAAAATTAGTTAGTGGCTAATTTGGTTTTTGGTGATGTTTAATTACTTTTTTAAACCCAGATTGACTATACGATAAATAGGAAACCGAATACCATTCCTGTAGATTTCTGTAATTGCCTTTTTGGGCTGGTTCTAACAATCAACACCTAAAGGTTCTCAATGATATAGCACCTTCAAAAAGAATATGGCAATGGAACCACATCAAAAAGCCAAAGTAGCATGAGTTTTTTCATTCATTATGCTCTAAAAACATTGTCTCAATACTCACTTAATGCAAAATAAATCTTGAACGTGCCAACTTGCAAAATTGGTAAAGTCTGGATACTCATATCACAGGCCTGATTCAAAACCCATCTTTGCCTCAAAAACATTTGTGAAGTTTCTAAACTAATTATCCAAAATAGAGAAGAAGAAATAGATGGAGAAGGAAACCAGGAGAAGTGTGAGAGAGATAGAGAACAATTAGGAAATCAGTAAAGATGGAATAGGATAGGGAATAGAGATGGAATAGGAAAAAGAATCGGATAGAGAGAGATTAGTGGGTTAGGGGTATAAAAGTAAAAATTTAAATATATTAACAGTTAACTACCGGGAAGGGCTATTGGCATCCCTAAAATTGATCACTACACCCCAAAAAAAAAAAATTTCACTTCCCCCCTCCCCAAAACCCCCTCCCTAAACTACCCCTATCTCCTCCCTCTCTCTCCCCGACGTCTCCCCCTCCCTCTCCGGCATTCTCTCTCCCTCCCTCTCTTCCTTTCTCTCCTCTCCCTCTCTCTTCCTCTTCCTCTTCCTCTTCTTCTCTCTTCCTCTCTTCCTCCCTCTCTCCTCTCCCTCCCCCCTCTAGTTTTTTTTTTCTGCATGTTTTCTCCCTCCCTCTTCCTCTTCCTCTTCTTCTCTCTCCCTCTCTTCCTCCCTCTCTCCTCTCCC
>JAOXJP010130860.1:0-13603 GCA_025762735.1 Platanus orientalis | reverse complement strand
GTATTCATTTATATCAGGGATGACCTGAGCATCAAGTGGCCCAAAAGGATCCGCACCCCACTAGAAAAGAGAAGCGTAACAAGTACTGTTGTTTTCGCTGAGACCATGGCCATGATGCAAACAATTGCTTCAACTTGAAGGAGCATATAAAAGCCCTTATCTAACGAGGCCGGTTGCAGAGGTTTGTCATGGGGTGACAATAAGTCGGACATGAAAGCACCCGACGAGACCTTCCCGTTCTAGAAAAGTGAAGGCCTAAAGAGCCCCTTGGCGAGAAAAGGGTGAAAGCTGGAGGGTTCGTTGGGCGGGGATAATCTAGCTCGGCAAGGAAATCACATGTGTGGCAAATTAGAGCAGAAAGAGACCAGCCATTGATGATGACAGAGAGGCCAACAAAGCACCTCAAGTCGGAACATTCGCCTATCACCTTCTCCATAGAAGATGCTCAGGGGGTGAGTTACTTACACGATGACCACTTGTGGTGACACTAGTAATTTCTAACTACCGCACACATTGTATCCTAGTCAACAACAGAATCTCAGTGGACATCTTGTACCTCCCAACTTTTGATTAGATGGGTATTAGATGAGACAAACTCAGGCCTGTCCAAACTCTATTGGAGGGTTTCACAGGTGACCAATTGGTCCCACTAGGAATGATCAGTTTACTGGTCACAGCCGGCATTGGAGATCGATAGATAACTTGGGTGATAGATTTTTTGGTGGTCAATTATCCCTCAGCTTACAATGTAATACTCGGGAGGTTGGTGCTAAATCATCTTAGGGCGGTCACCTCGATGTACCATCTACTAATGCACTTCTTCACTGAAGGAGGAGTATGAGAGGTTAGAGGGGACCAAGTAATAGCCATGGAATGTTATATGGCCTCGCTCAAAGGCGACCCGGCACCAAAAGAAAGCATGTCCATTGATAGCCTCGAGGTTCGAGATGAGAGGACCCAAGTAAAGGCAAAACCCGAAGGGGAGTTAGAAGACATCATCATCAATCCTAACATGTTTGACGGAGTCACCCGAGTATGATCTAACTTGTCGGGAGAATTCAAAGCTCAACTACAAGACTTTCTTGTTAGAAAACGGGACGTGTTTAGATGCATGAAGGTATGCCAGGAATAGATCCCCGCCATACACAGGTTGAATGTGGACTCGGCCTAGAAGCCCATAAAATAGAAGAAGAGAAACTTTGCTCTAGAATGGAACCAGGCGATTGTTCAAGAGGTAGAGAAATTATTGACGGCTGGCTTTGTGAGGGAAGTCCATTACCCCGACTAGTTGGCAAATGTGGTTATGGTGAAAAAGCCGAATAGGAAAGAGCGCATGTGTGTTGATTTCACTTATCTCAACAAGGTCTACCCAAAGGATAGTTTCCCACTACCAATGATCAACACATTGGCGGACTCTACTGCTAGCCACCAAATCCTTAGTTTTATGGACGCCTTCTCGGGGTACAACCAAATAAAGTTGCACAAGCCCGATCAGGAGAATACCGCCTTTATTACAGACCGAAGACTCTACTGTTACTGGGTCATGCCCTTTGGGTTGAATAACACAGGGGCGACTTACCAAAGACTCGTCAATGAAATGTTCAAGGACCAGATCGGACGGAACCTCAAGGTATATGTAGACGACATGCTAGTAAAGAGCCTTCAAACTGAGCAGCACCTCTCGGATTTAGGCAAGACATTCTAGACCTTGAGGAAGCACAAGATGAAGCTCAACCCCAATAAATGTGCCTTCGGGGTGTCAGCTGAGAAATTCCTCTGATTCATGGTGTCCCAATGAGGAATAGAGGCCAATCTCGAGAAGGTAAAGGTCATACTCAACATGCGGGCTCCAAGGAATGCAAAGGAAGTACAATGCCTAGCAGGAAGGATTACCGCATTAAATAAATTCTTCTCCTAGGCCACTGACAAGTGCTGCCCTTTTTTTTGCTTGTTAAAAAGGCTTTCTACTAGGATGAGGAGTGCGACAAGGCTTTCTAGGAACTTAAAGACCACCTCAGGCGCCTACCACTGATCAATTAGCCAAAGTAAAGCGAGGCACTTTACATTTACTTATCAGTGTCCGAAATGCCAATGAGCTCGATACTGATAAGGAAAGAAGTCGGGATATAAGCGTCAGTATATTACACCAGTAGAGCCTTTAGAGGGACAGAAGAAAGGTATCCGAGAGCGAAAAAGATGGCACTCACACTAATCATCACTGTTCGACAACTAAGGCCCTACTTCTAAGCCCACACCATCCGAGTCTTGACAGATCAGCTACTTAGAGCCATACTCCACTGGCCTGAGACCTCCGAAAGATTAGTCAAGTGGTCGGTATAGTTGAGTGAATTTGACATTGAATACCACCCTCGAGGGGTTATCAAGGGACAAGCGATCATGGACTTCATCGTCAAATATAACTACGCATGGGGTGCAGAAACCAAAGTGTCAGATGAACAAGGAGAAGCGAACCAGGCAGAATAGGTCATACATGTAGATGAGTCCTCTACTAATAGTGTAGCCGGGGGAGGGGTCATCCTCATTACACCAGAAAAAGAGTAAATTCGAGTATGCCATCAGATTCGGGTTCAAAGCAACGAACAATGGCTGGTCGAATATGAGTCAATGATCATAGGACTATGCCTCGCCCGAGCACTTAGGGCTAGAAAGGTGAAGGTCCATAGCGACTCCTAATTGGTGGTTAGACAAGTAAGAGGGGAGAATGGGACAAAGGATAGTCGAATAAAGGGATACCTCGCCATAATTGAAAAAGAGAAATCCTAGTTTGAGCACTTCAGCATACAACGGGTCTTGCTGGGGGGGATAATGAAGAAGCTAACATGTTGGTCAAACTAGTATCATCCACAACTGAGGACCTAAACCCCAGGATCCTCGTCGACCGCCTGCTTGAGCCTAGTATCAAAACAGGGGAAGGAAAAAAAGTCAACATGGCAAGCCTTGAACTTAGATGCGCCGGCCAGATCATAAGACTTTTGAGAAATGGCGAGTTACCCGAGGATAAGGAAGATGCCAAAAAGGTGAAGACCCAGGTTAGTCGGTATATATTCGTCGATGATACTCTCTACAAAAGGAGTTTCACTCTCCCCCTTCTTAGGTGCCTATTCGAGGAGGAAGCTGACTATGTGCTCTGAGAGATACATAAGGGGATCTATGGGAGCCACTCGGGAGGCAGAGTAATAGCTCACAAAGCGATTAGGGTAGGGTACTATTGGCCATCTATGCAAAATATATGCAGCTCTCCTCACCAAGAAATGTGACAAATATCAGAGATTCGTCAACATTCCTAAGCTACCTACAGAGGAATTGGTCCCGGTAGCGAGACCTTAGCCCTTTGCTTAATGGGGAATCGACATGGTGGGGTCACTCCCCATGGGGAAAGGACAAATGAGATTCTTGGTGGTGGCCATCGACTACTTCACCAAGTGAGTGGAAGCTGAGCCCTTGACAAAGATTACTAAAAAGAACATCCGTGACTTTACATGGAAGTCCATTGTCTGCCGGTTTGGGATCCCCCGAGTCATCATCAGTGATAATGGCAAGCAGTTTGACAATGCCCAGTATCAAGAATTCTGCGTAGAGCTCGGTATCAAGAATCACTTCTCCTCCCCAGTTCACCCCCAAACAAATGGCTAGGTATAGGTCACAAACAGAACACTCTTAGGCATAATCAAGAAGAGGTTTTACAGCTCCAAAGACCTTTGGCCCGAGGAAGTCCCAAGTGTCTTTTGGACGTACCACATTACAATAAGGACTCCTATGGGGGAAACACCTTTCTCGTTGGCATTTGGAACCGAGGCATTGATACCCGTCGAGATTGGAATGACCTCGCACAGAACATTCAACTTTGATTCAAAGAAAAATAAAGAAGGCCTTTAAATCAACCTCGACCTATTAGCAAAGAAAAGAGAAGAAGCAGCACTTCGTACAGCTGCTTACAAGCAAAAGATGACTAAGTATTATAATTCCCGAGTCAAGACAAGAAGAATTGTAGTTGGGGACTTAGTACTCAGAAATGTGACCCTAGCAACACAAGACCCGATAGAGAGAAAGTTAATACCGAATTGGGAAGGGCCTTATCGGGTAACATGTTACAACAGACCCAGAACCTACCACCTCGAGACGATGCAAGGGGAGCCCTTACCACGGCCCTGGAATGTAGAACACTTGATAAAGTATTGTCAATAAAGTTGATACCATCATTCTAACTATTGAAATGACTTAACTATGCAGGAATGACGAAGTTTCAGGCCATTATGCCTAAGCTGCAAGACTAGCCTTAGGTTACAAGACTAACCCTTTGGTCACGAGGATGACCCCGAGCCAAAATATTGGCACGCCACTTTAACTCTAGCTATAAGACTAGCCCTGGGTTACAAGACTAACCCTCTGGTCACGACAATGACCCCGAGCCAAAAGATTGACATGCTTCTTCAACTTTGGCTACAAGATTAGCCCTGGGTTACAAGACTAACCCTCTGGTCATGAGGATGACCCTGAGCCAAAAGACTGGCACGCCTCTTTGACTCAAGCTACGAGACTAGCCCTAGGTTGCAAAGCTAACCCTTTGGTCACGAAGCTGACTCCAAGTCTTAAAATCAAGTGACCACCCGATTAAAGAAATGCAAATCAAGGAAGAAGTCTCAAAAACCTAAGTCAACTCTCCATCACCAAGTAAGTACACCTACGCCCCCTAGCATATGACTAAAGTTTAGACAGATATTTAAGGATACCCGGCGACACTAATAACAAGAGGCTGAAACCCAAAAGAGTGTCGTCGGGAACCCTTACTTATTGAAAATTTCTAGGGACCTGGTAGGTCCTCATATTGTTGCCAAGTTGACCCCTATGACAATTTTTTTACGTCCAAACCCCCCACTCGGGGAACAGTCAATTACCCTCAGGTGTATTAACACTTAGATAAATTTTGGGCCTATCTACCCCGACCTACTTAAGTACACATAGGAAACATAAAGAAAAAGCATCACGATACACATGTCTCCACTTAGGACATTTGGGGTTAAATATTTGTTCATACTCGTTCCTAAGTCATTTATCTCGAGAAGTCTCAACACTAAGAAGAATTTGACGCCGCTTACCCTACTCGGGGAAACCCCCGACATACACTTATACTTAGAAAAATTTAGGGTTACGCACCCTCATGCCCCCAAACATGCGTACAACAAGAAAATGCCACACCACACATCAACGACTCACAAAGGATTTAGAAAGGAACATAAACGAGACACCAAAAAAGAAAAGATTTCATTCATATGCAAAAATTTACAAAGTTAAGTAAAAAAAAGATATGAGAGTACAATAATGCTTCGGGGTTGGCATCCCCTGAAGCAATATCCCCCGGGACGGCATCTCCTCAATTAGCCTCCCCAATCTCAGGTGCCACCGACCCCTCAACAGCCATCCCCTCCATCATGGTACTTTATCCTCCCTCGATAGTCCCTTCCTCAACCATGACATCTTCCTGACCAACCTCCTCTTTCTCCTTATCCTTGGCCTCAGGCTCCCTAGGTTTGATAGAAGTGAAGTCGACATGGGGGAATCGCTTAGTCGTAATGTCCCATAACTCCTCAAACCCTTCCCCGAAGCAATCGACCCTGATGACCCCAAAGGTGTTCGAGGCCAAGTACTGGGCTTCACCTGCCTTGAGGGCCTCCTCCCTCATTTCTTGCCTTTCAACCCCTCTCTCCTCCTCAACTTGGAGGCATACCCGATCTAGTGTATTGGCCACAACCTGCCTCGTCACTTCCTCAACGGCCTTCTTAAGGTCGTTTTCGGTCCGGATGCTCCCACTCCTCTCTGTCCCCAACTCCTCCTTGGCTTGATCGATGTCCCTCTGAGAGTCTCACAAAAGAACACTTAAGTTCTCGATGTGTCTTTCTCACTAGTCGGCCTGGGTCGCCACACTACTGTGGAGTCCTTGAACCGTTTCAGCTTTCTCTCGAGGTCACCGATAATGGCCTTCACCTCACCCTTAAGGGCTAGGTTCGCATTCCTCGCCTGGGAAAGGTGTTCCAGGTGCTTGGCCCTAACCTGTTCGCTAAATTTATGCCTCTGAATGGAAGAGGTCATTAAGGCCACGGTCTACGAAAATAAAAACTAAATTAGTGCCGAGTACTTACATAAAAAAAGGGAGAAGGGGGAGGAAGATGGAAGAACAGAAAAAGGAATCGCTAAAGGATAAAAAGCTTCACCTTAGCCATATGGTACATCAGGTCTTTGTGCACGCCGGTTGTGGAAGCATTCTTCCGCAAGTACTCAAGGTCGATAGGGGGAACACCCCTTAGGAGATAGCACCCCCTAGGATTGGGCCTCCGTAACCAAGTACCGGGCCCCAGCGGAGGCTTATCATTTATTGGGGGAGGGGAAGAAAGCCCCGCTTGAGTTAGGGTTGCAATCACCACAACTGGGGGAGAAGGAGCCTCGAGTACAGAAGCAAAGGGCTCGATGGTAGGGGCAATCGAGGTAGTCGACAGAGTAGTCGTTTGAATGGTCATGGCTTGGACCCCAACTGAAGGAGCTAAAGGAGAGCCCTCAACATCCTCATCCAAGTCAACAACTGGGATAACGTGGGAAGGGGCCAGACGAGGCACTAAAACCACCTTGGGGGCCTGGAGCTCAGAGGGACCACAAGAGGCGAGGTGACGCTTTCTCTTCTTGGAGGTTATGGCTGCCTTCGCTGGGGCAGCCGATTGAGAGACCGTTGGCTAACCGGTCTTTTTGGCCCCCAAGGCCTTATCTTTGATTTCCTTAGCTTTGGAGAGATGTTTTCTGTCCGTCTTCATGGCTGCACAAGAAATGGACCCGGGGTTAGAAATTAACAAGATGAAGGAGAAAAAAAATAGAGGAAGACAAAAGGCAGTAAAGACGAGTGAATTACCAGGATCGGGAACAAACCCACATGATGAAGTCGGACGAGGGTAACAAGGTCTGTGTAGGTGTGGATAGGATAATTTATCATGTCTTTGACACGAGCCTCCTCCTCGTTGGACACCTCGTCCGTCTCGCTAGCTAAAAAGGGGGGGAAGAGAGAAGAAGTACTAAGTCAAAAATAGAGAAAAAAAATGAAAATACATACGATAGACAACAATGCGATGGCGTACCTATCGGGTTGATAACTGACGCCCATTCCCGGTTAAACTTCACTTTAGGTTCTTCATCCGGGGGGCACTCCCAGCCTTCACCTAAGACAAAAAAAATACTGGGTCCTCCACCTGCTGTTTAAACTCAGGAGCCCCATCACCAAAGTGAGCATCGGGTCCCGGCTAGCAAAAAAGAACCACCCTGGCTCTTGCTCTTTGGACAGTAACAACGGAAAAATTTGTTGAGGGTGAGGTGATGTGCCCCTTTGAAGACCAGTTCCCATAACACCATGCACCCTATGACTATCTGCCAAGTGTTGGGCATTATTTGCCTTGGTGCTAGCTCAAGGAAAAATAATAGATTCCTAAGGAACTAGGGGACCGAAAATCTAAGGCTTGCCATAAGGGCCTGCTCATATAACGCAACGCTGCCACCCAAGGTTTCAAAAGCCTGGGCGTTCCCGAGGGTCATAAATACTATCCCATCGGGGATAAGGTAAGTCAAGCGATACCGAGCAAGGGTTTTCGCCTCCAATTCAAAGTCGTACTGAGTGGCCTTGAAATCCTCCTCGGGGGTGATATCCTTGGTGGCCCCTGAGGTATTAATTAGAGTTGGCTTAGTGGCTTACTCTGAGGGATCTTGCCGGACCTCAAATAGGTCATCGGCCTTGTCAACCATATGGTCAAGAGAATCCCAGACTCCATCAAGACAAGTAGGCAGACAGGGAAAAACAAAGAAACTAAAACTCAGATGAACACTACCAGAGAAAAAGTGACTAAAAAATGATACGGGAAGGAAAACAAAGAGAGACTCAGGTGCAAGTATGCCATAGAAGGAATAAAACAAATAACAATGAAAGGAAAGCGAGAGAACAGAGGAAGAAGTAAGCAGAAAAATGATATGAAAAGAAGATACTTAAAGAGGAATGGACTTGGGAGGGCAAAGATGAGTAGAGAATAGCTCTAGAAATCCAATAGTGAGTGGAGGCGAAGATGATTACTGGCGAGAACGCTGTGGGATTATCGAAAATCGTCAGTAGTAGAGGTTTGAGGATGACGAAAAGCAAAGATAAAGGAAAAATTAAACAATGCCGGAAAAGATATTTATGGAAGGCCCCAAGGATTCTCGACCCTATATGTGTCGTGAATCCAAGGGTTGAAGAAATAAACCTGGGAAACTAAATGACGCATGAATCCCGAAAACTTTTAAATGTTTGAATTCAACCGTTAAATGGCATGGGGATTTGAAACGACACGATGCTTGACATAACTCGTAATTAACGCTGGCACGTCCTCTCCACTATCCAAACTCATTGAATGTGAGACCATCATTAGCACTCATCCCTAGTTGGTGTCATCTCAGTAGTCTAAATGACATGCTGCTTATGCCAAAATAGTAAGTAGCGGATATAGACGATTCATATTCCCAGGCATCGTGAACTCAAACCTGGGAATATGGGGCAACTGATAGGGAAGACCATACCAAGGGCCCTATGAACAGACCTTGATAGCCTACCAGGGCCCCTGCCCTAGGTGACATGATCCCGAGAGTTCCAAAGAAGCCCAGCCTGGGACCTTCTCACCAGGGCCCTTAACTAAGGAGCCTAGAGATCACCTCGATACTTGGCTCTAAGTATCCCATAAATAATCCCGACCGATAGTCAGAGCACCTTAGGCCTAAAAGGCCACTCGAGCCCCCAAGAGCTTGAGACCCCTTGACCCACTAAGGCATGGCCACCAGACTGCTTTGCTAAAATGCTAGCACCACCTGAGACCCCAACTACTCGGTTTAAGGATAAGCATGATCTGGAAACTGTTATGCGAATCGCATGATCTCTGCAACAGACCTGCCAATTTTGAAAAAAGTACATACCTGACAGAAGGAAATGCACCCAAGAAAGTGGGAGACAACGACGTGCGAGAACATTGGGGGCAGCGGTGTGCGAGAGCATGGGAAGAAAACGACACATAGGATTTGCCTTGATACGCCCTAACCCAAGCCTGTAAATACATGCATCAGTTCACCCCACAGGAGGGAGAAAAAAAAACCCGAACATAAGCTCTACTGCCCATATTCCCCTTACTTTCCTAACCTGACTATTAGAGAGCTAGAAGCTGGCACCTTGCCGACGCTAGCTACCTGACCCTTTCTCATTTCATGTGTGCAGAGCTTGCCTCGCCTAGGACCTGAGATGACTAAAGGATCATCTGGTTGGTGTAAAGGTAGCCTGCTCAACCGATACATTCAGATTTATGCTTGATAACATATATGATTTCATTTTATAAAAAACCTAAGATGACTTCATTTATAATTTTAGTTAACAAATCAATATAAATCTGAATGAATTCATAATGAAACAACACTTTATGACTACAAATGCCTTGAAATTTGAAATGAAATAATGACATTACAGGTGGCTGCCAAACAGGCCCTAAATGAATGAATGAAACATAAAATTGACTGATTGAATTACTAAAAACCGATAAGCCGATTTATAAACAATCAAATTGGGTTTGAAATCCACCAAGTAATTGCCATTACTATGATGTCGTGCACTTTTCCTGATATAGCCGTTCAATATTACTGAATTTGAATTTTTTTTACTGTTGGAAAAAAGAACTGTTTTGTCAGGCGATAAAAGGGTTATTGGGCTGAAATTTATCACATGCAAAGAGGGTGAAATTTGCCACATGAAAATACGTCAGCAAATTTGTGACAAGGGTATTTGACAAATAAATGTCTTATCCACTGTTTATATACTAAAACACACTCCTTTACCTTTATCTGTTATTTGAAATACCACTTGTTAGGCATTGTGCTCCGTATTTTCGAAGGGGGTAACCAAATGGAAAATCGGAACGTGGCATAAGATAATGACCCCCTACCTACAATCCATTGGTACCAAATGGGGATGTCTAAACATTCCACGAGATTGAATCCCAACCTCAAACAAGGCCTATGCCCACAAGGGTTGGAGGTGCTGCAACCACTGAAACAAAAATGGTGATTGTCATAATAATACCAATGAGCAAAATTTTGAATCCGGAACAGATTTGCAACCATTCTGGCACCAATATAACGGTCTGAAATCCTCTTTGCCACACCCTCTGATGGGACACTCAAGAGGGGTAATCAAAAACCTCCAAAAAGTGAATTGATTCCCTCCCCACCCCCAATTCCCATGGGGGGTGGTGCAGATGATTTCACCCCCAATATAACTAACAGTCAAACCAAGGGGCTGATATCCTCTACGCCACCCCCTTGTGAGCCATTCAATGGCCACACAAGAGGGAGAATCAATTACTTTTTGGAGGTGACATGACATCTCAAAAACTGAGTTGATCCGCTCCTTGTGTGGCCATTGAGTGGCTCACAAGGGGGGTGGCATAGAGGATTAGGTCCAAATGAATTAAATTGAGACTGCACCCCTCAACGTGATTGGATGGGACATGATCCTCTTAGGAGTGAGGGTAGGGGTCGAATTTCCCGGGCAACATTTCATTGTTAAATGATAAGAGATATGTTGGCTACCTCCGACAGTTGTGTAGGTCCCACTCTATGATGTGGCTATATGCAGCCTGAATGGCCATCCGAAAATATAATAAAATAAAACCACTTATCAAAACTGTGGTACTCATACATAAATTACGGGAAGCAAAAGTTCTGTCCAGGATGGTGTCTCAGGCACCAGAGGCTGACATGGGGAAGAAAACGACAGGGTTTGATGAAATTTCAAATTCCCACCCATTTTCTTCCACGTATCGTTCCTGGGGTTCAAGACACCATCCTAAACACCAAATCTTGGACAGAACATTTTCCATTCATATAATGTAAAGGATTAAGAAATTCAAATAATTGAATGAATTATATCAATGGGAAAAATCTTACAAGCGGTTAAGAATAAAAGTCTAGAGTACAAAAAAAAAAAAAAAAAAATTCTTACAAGCGGTTTAAAACAAAATTCTATGGATCGAAGGGTCAAAATTGCCAAATCAAGTTGACTTTAGTGTAGAAATTTCTTAGACCACTTGAGATTTTCTATAACTCAATTGAGTGGTGCTCTCTATTGCTCTCACAGCCAAATGATGAATATTGAGAAAAAAAAGCATTCAGAGATAACAAAGTCATTTCATTTATCATCTTCTATGTTAAATGACTTTATTACCCTTTTGTTTGCCACTTGTTACTTTATAATAAAACAACACCAAAGCAACTCCAAACAGAGCAACAGAGAATCCCTCCCTCAAAATCTGTGGTGGGATCAAAGTCTCTTCCAAAGTCCCACCGCATGTCTTCAGATTAAGTATTTAAGGACAACTTTCATAAGAAAAGTAGTGGAAACAGTTGAATTTGAAAGGAGGAGCATAAAAGGGTTTGGGTTTCTTCCCCTTATCATTCTACCCTCCTTCAGTTTCCTCTTGCATAGCAGCTACATGTAAGAAAGACCCACCTTTTCTTCATCTCTGAAGCTCTGTAGCCTCCATTAAGAGCTCCAATCAGGAGCAAAGCAAGAAAATCCAAAAGGGTGAGATGGGTTCGAGCAACAGCCGTTTGGATTCGCGACCCTCTCGGCCGCGAGTCAACCGCATGAAGCGCAGAGTCTCCTCTTTCTTCTGCGGTGGCTCAACTTCTCATGCTCCGATTGAGGTAATTTCATGATTAGAAAAGGAAAAAAAATGATTTTTTTTGTACTGGGTTTTCATCGATTTGTTGAATTTAATGTTTGTTATGCTATATGGATCGATTGTTTCGAAACTATGGAACCCTTAAACGGTTTCTTGTGATTGGAGACTGATCAATTTGTGCAGAAGATCGGCTTCGGTTTTGGTGAATTGGGGATTTTGGTTTCTGTGTGTTTGTATTAGGGTTTCGATTTTCACTTGTTTTTGGATTTCAAAGAAATCCCTTTTTCAATTAATTTTAGATTCAAAATTATGTAATTATGTAAGTTGTGAGTGATGAAGTTCAGGGATTAATAGTTCATTTAGTGGATAATTTGAATCGATTCATCTGTTCTGATATTGAACTTCAATTAGTCATTTGAAAAGCTAAGAATCCCATATGAAAATCGTTCGGAACGCCCCCTTTTTTCTTTATCACTTACAATATAATTTCAAGAAGTATGCACGATGGTTGATTACGATTACCTAGCGAGAGAGTTCAATTTATATAATTGGGTAATAATAACGGAGGCCTTTATGGTTTTCTGCTTGAAATTAGATATTATAATGAAAATTGGGGATTTTGATTGTCGATTACATGAAGCTGGAAGGGGAGCAGGGAATGGTACGTACATAGGAGTTCTTATGAAGCTTTTGTATATAATTTTATTTATTCAACACATTACAAATAATCAACTGATGGGGAACAACCTATTAAAGGCTGTTAACGTGCGGATAATGTACCCACAAGATTATAACAGGACAGGGTTTTTAAAACAACGGGTAATGGCTGTAAACAGAAAGAAACAAGGGTTTAGGCTGGGCTTATACAGCAGGGCTATAGGATCTATGTGGGCTGATTAGGTGACATAATGTTAGGGTTCGAGCAGGGCTTAAAATCTGTGGAAGAAGGGGGCTGAATAGGTCCTAATCTGTGACTGTTTTGTGGGCAAAACAGTGGGGGTTAATTGGGGATTCATGGGGTTCAAAACGGTGGGGATTAAGGTGCTGTTCTGCAGGATTAATCAAGGGAATCCAAGGCTGGTTTGTAGGTAGCTAGCTGAAAACAGATCAGATTCCTATATGGGACTGCCACAAGGTCCAAATTACTTGGAATCGAGGTTCTTGATTGAAAAATAGGTAAGAAGAACAAGGACAAGAGTCAAGCTGGCTTTGGATGTGTGATTCAGGATCATGATTCTAATGTCATCCGAGTTGTGTGTGGGCCTTCGGGATTATGTAATACCATTGAAGCAGAAGCCGTTAGCCTTCTAAAGGGGCTTAAAGAATTGCACAAGCTTGGGTTGAAAGATTGCCAAGTGGAGGGTGATTCCATGGTTGCCATTAGATGGGTAAAGGGGGACTGTTTGAGCTATTGGTGTCTGGCTTCTATTATTAATGAAATCAGGGAGTTATTGGTTTTGATGTATAGTCCTCTATCCCATGTTGATAGGAGTCGTAATGAGCTGGCCGATAAGCTAGCTAATTGGGGGGTTAAGGCCCATTTTATTTATGTGGGAAGTTGCCTCTCTGAGGATTTGTAGTAGGGTTATCCCCTTGCTGTTTTATTTTATCTCTTTCCTTTTAGTTCCTTAATAAAGTTTAGTTAATTATCCAAAAAAGAAAAAGAACAAGGACAAGGGTGCTGCATGGTATAGCCTAGGTTCTTGATGCTTTCTTGATATAAAACAGCAAAGAAAATCAAATATAAGGCTGCCGCAGGTTTAGGTTAATGTTAGAGTATGTTTTCATGGAGATTCTCGGGTGAAAACAATGAAGAAGAGAGAGAGAAGTATGCTGGTCTCAGATTTGGAATCAAGAAA
>JAOXJP010130849.1:0-13603 GCA_025762735.1 Platanus orientalis | reverse complement strand
CTAAAATGGGTAAGAGCATCCAATCAACACCCAATCAAGGGTTTGACAAGATTCTAACCCTAAGTCTATAAATACCACTCTATCACATAAAGAGGGACCTTTGGCTAAAGACTTGAAGCAAGAAGCTTTAGAGAGAAGAAGACTCCCAAAGCATCTCTAGAGCTCTCCAAAGGCTTGAAGACTCAAGGCATACTTTTCGGTCTCTCCACCAACAATAGTTTGTTGCTAAAGAAAAGAAGACTTCTTACATCTCAGAACTACGCCACAAATCCGGCCCTGAGAGCGAGATTCAAGGTGTTTCTCTCCTTTTCGGATTAAGCGCGAAGCCACGAAAAGAAGCGATTCTCCTATAGTCAAGCATCATCAACACCTGAATCAGAGGTTTTACTCTTTTGTAAAAGAGTGTAAAAATCAAAGAGATTTTACCCATTCTTTATAAAAAAATATTCATTTATTGAATTTGTTACATTTATTTCGTGTTGCGGATTTACGTATGAAATTTGTGTCTACAATGACCAACCAAAACATAGCATGGTTGAGTAAAAGACCACCCCCCAAGACCGTAGAACAAGCCCCGCAACAAACGGTAACCAAAACTAGACTCAAAAAGCTCAAAATCCAGAGTTTGGAGAAAGATGACCGGTCACAGGTTTAATTTGGACTGGTTAGGCAGAACACCCCCTGAGGGATGGGTACATGACCAGTCATGGTCCAAGTGGGACCGATCATGACAGAACTTGCGAGTTTCGAAGCCCCAAAAAGGAGGGACTGGTCATGCTTTAACCATGATTAGTTAGACATAAATCCCTCCATGTGATGGGTGTCTGGACTAGTCCAGATTAAGATCATGATCAGTTCATAATAGAAAAATTGAGATTTTTCATTAATTTAATTTTGCGATTTAACAATATTTTTTAGGCAAATTTGGTATGTCTCTCTAGGGTTTTTGAGAGAGTATAAATACCAAATCTTCAGTGAAATTAAGAGAGTAAGAAAGACAAATCTATCTTGAAAAGCAGGGTGTTAAGAAAGAAGAAACATTTTTCATTACTATAATGTATAATCGATTGTTGCACTCAAGGGGGCTTGAATCATAACCCACTCTCTGAATCAAGATTCATCATCATTGAGGTGTTGTGATTGATAGATTCAAACTCGCAAAACCGCAATGAAAGCTTCGAGAGCTAACCATTCTTGAGGTAATCTAAGCTTAGGTTTAAGTTCATTAAATCGTACCATTAATACTATGAGTAAATTTGATACGGGTGATTGAAAACCTGTTGATTAAGATATTATATCTGCTAGCAAGTAGCAAATCATCTTTGTTTAATTACTGTATCTATCAGCCTATTAAGAGGTATCTAAAAGTGTAGAGAGTTATCTCTACAAATACTGAGATCCCAACTATAATAAGAACTTACTAAGATGCATGCACTGAATAGAAAAATTTATTTCTCAAATCATTTGAATCTATATTTGTAAGCCTTCACTAGAGACACCAAAGACGTTGCTTTTTGCCCTTGCTGGAGACACCAAGAGTAGAGACCTAGGTTTGCTAGAGACACCAAACGGTGGATTGTGTAGGTTTTTCTATTGTTTAATTTTTTTTCTGTAATATTGCTTTAATATTATTAATAAAATTAAACTGCTCAGTGAGGAGCTTTGGATAGTGGACGTAGGCCCATAGTGCTGAACCACTTTAAATTCTCTACATCATCTTGGTGGTGCCTATTTTATATGATCTGATTGTTTATTCATTATTGTGTTTATTACACCCGTGGAAATAAATGAACAATAAAAAGAACTGTTAAAAATTGAATATCGTATTCATCCCCTCTAAGATAGTTTAGGATAGGAATTTCAATGATGACCAAAAATGTTATATTTACCATATTTTCTTTTCTTTTTTCTTTATTGGAGGCTCTAAAATTCTAAGTCCCAACTATCCTAGAGGGGGGGTGAATAGGATATTTAAAAATTTCTTATAGTGGTTTGTCTCATTTTTAATTAATTGATTACTTGATTTTTGGTTATTTCTTTAAGGATAATTAATTTAATAGTGATTGAAACAAATGATGCTTATGTGATATGAATAAAGAATATGTAAGTAAAATATAGAAATCACATGAGACAATACGCATAATTTATAGTGGTTTGAAAAATGTGCCTAAGTCCACTTTTAAAAGCTCCTCACTGAGCCAATTAATTTTATTACTCTCTTTACAAAAAGGTACAAAAAGGTGCAGGTAAAATTATCACAAAAACCTTCTTCACTACATTTGGTGTCTCCTACAAACGAATGAATTGTTTTCTATGACTCCGGAGAGGACTAATCAACAACCTCCAGTGTCTCCGGTGGAGGTTTAATAAATACAATGAAATAGCTTGAGAGAAAATAAATTCTGAACAGATCATGCCTCTTTGTTAGGCTACTATGACTATGTGAATAGCAATAATGCAAAAAATTGGTGCTTTTTGAGTTTTTTTCCTCTTAGTAGGCTGATTTAAAAATAATAATCAACCACAAATATGACTTTTGGTGATATCTAACTTGAATCAATTGATTGTGCTACTAGAATAGCATATATAGATTTAATAGAAATTGATGAAACAATCAAATCAAAATCTTTGTAGAATACCTTGAATGAGGCTTTGCTCTCGGAGCTTTTGATAAGGTTCTTTGGGTTTGAACCTAATGATCTTTAAATCATTTGCTCTCAATGATGATAGTTAGGGTAGAAATGATTAAAGAATAGATCTTGAATGCAGCAAAATAATATTACTTTGAATCTCAAGAGTTCTAAACTTTTTGTTCTCTTTCTTTCTCGTTCTTCTTCTTGTTATTTTTTGGGTCTTTTAAGACATATTTATAGAGTTTTAAAAACCCTAATAGTGGTTGTACGAGATGTTCTAAGAATCCTAAAAAATAGGTAAGAAAAATAATAAAAAGTGATATTCTTTTCAGCTTGGCATACCTATGATCAATCATGAGGTGCTCTAGGCGTTTTTTCAAAGAAAAACCCCATTTTGCCTGATCGATCATGGGTACCTGAATCCCTTTTTTGCCTATTTTTGCATTTTTTCGCTCTGTAAATTTTTGGCAAGCTATAAGATCATTTTCTA
The DNA here is from genome assembly GCA_025762735.1 of Platanus orientalis. Classification (NCBI taxonomy): domain Eukaryota; kingdom Viridiplantae; phylum Streptophyta; class Magnoliopsida; order Proteales; family Platanaceae; genus Platanus; species Platanus orientalis. The sequence continues at coordinate 10,480 of JAOXJP010130849.1, read as the reverse complement.
AGATTAGGGAAAGGTCCCATGCTAGTTCCAACATAGGTTTTGGCTAGTCTTTATGAATTTTAAACATTTATACCTTTCCCATATACTTGTGAAGGTCGGAAAGTTTCTATAACTCTCTTCTGGATGATGTTGGAGCTTCTTTAACTTGACTCTGCAAGATCTTTGTTCTTGGACATGATGAACAAGTGTACCTTCTCCACATACAATTTATATCCTAGCCCCACTTTTTTGGCATGGTATTGACAATTTCCTCAACAATCTCCCCCTTTGTCAATTCCATGTTAAAAAATATAACTCAATCATTTACTTAGAGATGTTACAATGATATATAGGTTATATTTGAAATAAAATTTGCAATCAATCCCCCTGAATTACAAGTTGATCATGAGATTCTTTCTTTTCTTTTGTGCTTAGCTTGTGTGCATATTGATATTCCTTAATTCCTACAACCACAGTCACAAACAAAATACCTTTTCTCAAGCAACATTTGGATTATAGAAATGAATCAAAAGATAAGACATGTATGAGAAATGAAAATTTTGTTGTGAGTTATTAGTAGTAGTTAATTTGTGTGTGTGTCAAAAACTACTGACTTCTCCCCCTTTTTTATATGAATTGACATAGGCTCTAAAAACATAAAATAGTTCATTCATTGATTGAAAAGTAGTACATCGGAGCTAAAAAAGAAGCATACATCTGAAGAAAAGAACCTACATCTCATATCTGACAAAAACAAAAAAACTACACCCTAAACTCGGGCCCGTCCCCATCACTATCATCATCACCATCATCGATACGGCCTTCTGAGTGGCCTGAGTCAAGAGCAGCGAGATCGATGTCTCCCCCAATAGGCATGGGACCACCTAAAGTCCTCCTAAAGTTTGGGTGTTGAGACATAATGAATGATTCCTGTGAGTTAAGCTGATAAGCAAGCCCTTCTTGTCGTACTTCCATTTTTTTGATCTTCTCTGCAAACAACTTGTGGTTTGCGATCATCCTGGCATGTCTCCTTTGGCCTTGAAGGTGAAGACTCTTAAGTCTCTCTAACACAATGTTCTGGAATTCGTGCTAGGAGCGAATGAATGGTTCTAGAACTGGTGGAGGAGGAGTTGGTGCATCCTCATCAGATGTCTCATTCCCTGAATCTCAATTTGGATCCATCATAGGATCTCTCACTTACTTGTTCTTCTCCATCCTTTTGATGGTACCCTTATTGATGCTAGTACTTAGTTGGCGAGGGTCATACTGAAAAAAACACCATGTCTCTTCAAAATCTGGGTGATCAGAACTAGATTGATGATGCAAAGGCATAGAGTCTTGGCATTGGATGTCTTGATTATCTTCAAACACATGATTGATGTCAAGTTAAACCGCTTGTTACTTAGATTGCAGTCAATGACATAGGTCATCTCCTCGGTCATGTTAGAATGATGAGTTGTTGGGAAGAGGTTGTAGGTGAAAACCTGGTTGAGCAACCGTGAAACCAATGAGCAATCTGTCGTGCTCAGTAAAGTGGTCCAAGCGAAGCTTATACTTATAAACCATTTTGCAATAATAAACTTCTTTATTAAAGTGAGAGGCGGGGGAGGGAAAGGCCCACCTCCTTCCCTGATGCAGGGAACACCCAACTCCACATATAGGATGTCTGGATTCAGTCAAATCAGGAGTCCATAAACCTTAGAGACCAAAGAGAGATCGGTCTTATTCATTGAGATAGAACATATGCACTTCCTACTCATGAACTAGAATGTCTAGCTTGAACAAAGGTGGCGACCCATATGTTGGTAGATGTGCATCTAGTTCGGTCATCACTATGGGTCTCGATTCAACGAACCACTCACTTACAATGGGTTTTCTACAAAAGAAATAGTGAAAGTTGCCAAGGGACTCACCATTTCGAAATGCATGCACTCCCAATGATTGATCCTCCGTTAGTGGTTGCTTTCTTAAACCACCTTTTCCCGAATCATAGTCTTGAGAATTTCTCTTTTGTTCCATGGTGTTCTTAACGTGATGAGCCAGTTACATATTTGATTATCCTTTTCACTATGGTTTAATCAGACTCTTTGGGTGCAACTAGATACCTAGCACAAATTCCTACACTGAAAACAATGTCAGGTCGGCTTGTTGTTAAGTATAACAGGCTACCTATCATGCTTCTGTATAGTTTTGTGTCTACTTTCACACCAGTTAGATCAATAGTGATATTACTATTGGTACATATGGGAGTGTTTAGTGGTTTGGATTCCTAAAGTCCAAACTTAGTTACCAAATCCTTAGCAAATTTTGACTGGCTCACACATATACTACTCTTAGTCTACCTAATTTGTAGACCTAGAAGGAACTTGATTTCTCCCTCTAGACTCATCTCAAATTCATATTTCATTGATTGAGCAAAATCATGAGACATTTCTTCACTAGTTAAGCCAAAGATGTTATCATCTACATAAATTTCTACTATGAGTATGTGACCATTTTTCTTTCTAGTAAAGAGTGTTTTATCAACACTCCCCCTATTAAATTTGTGGTCTATTAGAAATTTTGTATACCAAGCTCTAGGGGTTTGATTTAACCCGTATAAGGCTTTCTTAAGCTTATGTATGTGGTCCGGTAGATGTGGGTCAACAAACCCATCTGGTTGTTCTACATAGACTTTTTCTTGTAATAGGCCATTCAGAAATGCATTCTTAACATCCATCTGGTATAATTTAAATTTTACGTGACAAGTGATGGAAATAAACATTCTAATAGATTTCATCCATGCAATTGGAGTAAAAATCTCCTCAAAGTTTATTCCTTTTACTTGGGCATATCCCTTAGTAACTAATCTTGTTTTGTTCCTCACAATTGTGTTATGTTCATCTATTTTGTTCTTAAAAATCCATTTGGTTCCTATAACATTTTTATCTTTTGGTCTTTCAATAAGAAACCACACATCATTTCTAGTAAATTGATTTAATTCTTCTTACATGGCAATTATCCAGTCTAGATCCTCTAAGGCTTCAACTATCTTCCTTGGTTCTACTTGTTAAGTAAAACACATGTGACTGATCAAGTTTTGTACTTGTCTGCGTGTTTTAACTCCAGCAATAGGATCACCTATGATATCCTTAGTTGAATGACCCTAAATCAATCTATTTTCTCAAGAGCGTTGACCATCGTTTTGGATTTCTACTTCTTCATTTTCATATTCACATAATGTGTCTGAAGTAGAAGTTCATTCCTTGATGGGTTCACTTTATATGTGTGAGTTGTCCTCCACGTCCTTTTGGTCCTTCTTCTTGTCATTTATCACTACATTGATAGATTTCTTTGTGGTAAGTGTTCTTTTATTAAACACTCTATAAACATGACTTTTGGAGGAGTAGCTAAGAAAAATTGCTTTATCACTCTTGGGATCAAATTTTCTAAAGTTCTCTCTATCTCTCAAAACATAGCATAGACTACTAAATACTTTAAAATATTTGATATTTGGTTTCCTACCATTCCAAATTTCATAGGTAATTTTTGTTGTTCATGGTTTAAGGTATACCCTATTAATGATGCAGCAAGCAGTGTTAACCGCTTCAGCCCAAAACCTCTTGGCAAGATTCATGTTTATAAGCATGACATTTGCCATCTCTTGCAATGTTCTATTTTTCCTCTCCACTACCCCATTTTTTTATTGGGTTTTAGGTGTTGAGAATTCATGTTTGATTCTCATTTCATTGCACCAATTTGAAAACTTATGATTTTCAAATTCTCCACCATGATCACTTCTTATTCTCTTAATGGTGAGTTCCATTTCAGTTTGCATTCTCTTGTAAAGTGTAATGAACTCATTAAATGCTTCTGATTTCTCCCTTAAGAAGACAACCCATGTGTACCTAGAGAAATCATCTACTACCACTAGAAAGTATGTCTTGCCACCTAGACTTGTTGTCCTTGTGGATCCAACTAAATCCATGTGTAGGAGTTCCAAAGGTCTACTAGTGCCAACTAGATTCACCTTATTGTGCTTAGACCTGATTTGTTTTTCTAGTTGACATCCACCACAAATTTGGTGCTCACTACTACTTAAAGTAGGTAACCCTTTGACAATCTCCTTTCTTCCTAGCTTAGCAAGTTCCTTAAAATTGATATGTCTTAACATTTGATGCCATAGGTTAGTCTCATCAATTTGTGAAAATAGATATATGTCTCTCACAGAAGGATCTAAATCAATTATGTAACAGTTGTCACTTATCCTTAGACCTCTAACAAGTGTTTTCTCTCATTTCTTATCTTTTATATCGTAACATCCTTTAGTGAAATGGACTACATAGCCTTTGTCACAAATTTGACTAATGCTCAATAGATTGTGTTTGAGACCTCGTACATAGAGAACATCGAACAATCTTGGTAAACTAGGAGCTTCAATAGTTCCTATCCCAATTATTTTTGCAGCATTCCTATCATTAAAAGTGACACTTCCATCCACTCTTTCCTTATATTGGCTAAAGAGAAATTTATCTCCAGTCATATGCCTTAAGCACCCACTATCCAAGTACCACTTGGAAGTGCTTCCAGCTCTAAGAGCTGTGTGGATGACCATGCACTTAAGTTCTCTTTGTGAACCAAAGTCTTTTTAACCCACAATTGTTTTGGTCTTTTGGTTATTTCCATTTTTCTCTTATAATCTAAATTTTTATTTTAATCTTTTGGAAATAATTTATTTTCCTAATTCTTCTTTCTTCTTCCCATTTCTTATTTTGATGGACTCTCTTAAATCTCAAGTCATTTTCTCTCTTCTTACATTCGAACTTCTTATGTCCTAACAATCCACAGTAATAACATGTGATTTTAGGAACATATGGATGTGAGACGGGTCCTTGATAACCATTGCTTCCTTCTATTTATAGCAAGTCTCTTACTTTTTGAGGGAGATGGTCGTCTAGAGTTTGAGTCTTCTAGTACATCCTTATCCTTCCTAGCATATGTGGATTTTGCTTGTGGATAAGTTCTGACCAAGGTAGGATTAATTTCTTTTTCCTTTCCTTTTCCCTTGACGAACATACTTTGTGTGTTACTTGGTTTGATAAAAGATTTAGTCTTTGAATCCTCAAATTCAAATCCTAAGTCTCTCCTATCACCACTCTCCCTACCCGTGATGAGCATGCACTCAAAATTTTCATTTCCTTCAGCTAGAAGATTTATGGATCTTTTTTTTTTTAGGTTCATCTAATCTACTTACCTCATTTTGAAGTTTACTTGCCCTAGTAGTGAGGTCAGAGCATCTTAACTCTAATCTTTCTTTTTCCTATTTTTCATGATAAAGCACTATATTTAGTTCATTTAGTTTCATGTCTAGATGCATGACTTTTAAGGTTAATTCTTCATTTTCTTTTTAAAGACTTGATTCCTCATGGGAAACATTTTCTTCACTCACATGAGAGGAACTAGACTAAACCTGAAAAAGGAATTGTTCTTGGGAATTTGTATTTTCAATTAGCTCTAAAATTTATTTTGTAATTCCTTGTTGGTTCTTGCTAATTGAATGCTCTTATTGTAGAGTTCAATGTAAGCATTCTGAAGATCATCCTTGTCTTCATCATCCTCTTCTTTACTTACATTTAACTCTTCCTCACCCTCACTTTGAGATACTTCAGGTATCCCTTTAGTGAATGCTACAAATGCTCTCACTTCTTATGGAGATTCATCTTCACTGTATTAAGATTCATTATCAGACTCACCATCCCAAGTGGTTGTCATGGCCCAGCCTTTGGTCACTTTTTTTTTTCTTTTTGGTTGCACATTTAGACACAAAGTGTCATCAGCCTTTGTATTTATAACACACAGACTCCTCTTTTGACATAGTTTTCCTTCTATGATTAGGATTTTGTCTGTTTGGGGGAGGTCTCTTCCTAAAATTTCTAGAGTTACTTCAACATCTCTTGAAGTTTTGTGCCATCAAGGCAAATTCTTCATCCAAATCTTCATCCAGATTGTTGTTTTCCTCTACTTTCAATGAAACACCTTTCTTTTTGCTAGAGGGCCTAAGTTTAAGTTCAAAAGTTTGTATTAACCCTATCAACTCTTCTAATTTTAGTTTATCCAAATCATGACATTCTTTAATTGCTGTGACTTTGGGGTGAAACCTTTCTAGCAAAAATCTCAGGATTTTTCTAATAATCTTAGGGTCCTTGACGTCCTCTTATAGAGTTTACAATATCTTGGAGCTATGTGTGGAAGTCGGTGAATTGTTCATCCTCATCCATCTGAAGGGTTTCAAACCGAGTAGTAAGCATTTGTAGTTTAGACTGTTTAACTATGTTGGTACCCTCATGGGTAACTTCAAGAAGATCCCATACTTCTTTTGCAGTAAGAAGAGTGGACACTCTACTGAATTCATCTTGGTTAAGAGCATAAACAATTACATTTAGTGCCTTATAGTTAGCATTCTGTGCTTTGTTTTCATTTTCATTCCACTCAACCTCGGTTTTCCCTTTTGGTATGGTATATCCTTTCACAATAGAATTTCAGACTCCTATGTCCATGGATCTAAGATATATGATCATACGTGTCTTCTAATAAGTGTAATTGGTTCCATCAAAATAGAGAGGTCGGTTAAGAGCATAACCTTCATCCTTGGAAGCCATGTGAAATTAGGGACTGAACAAGGATCTACTCAGGATGTTAAGCCCTACAAGAGCAACTTGTTCTAATACCAATTGAAATTTCAAGTCCCAACTATCCTAGATGGGAGGTGAATAGGATGTTTACAAATTTCTTGTGATGGTTTGTCTCTTTTTGAATTAATTGATTACTTGTTCTTTGATTATTTCTTTTCAGATAATTAATTTAAAAGTGATTAAAACAAATGATGCTTATGCGATATGAATAAAGACAGTGCAAGTAAAATAGAGAAATCACATGAGATAATACACACAATTTATAGTGGTTTAGCAAATGTGTCTACGTCCTCTTTCAAAAGCTCCTCACTGAGTTGATTAATTTATTATTCTCTTTACAAAAAGATACAGATAACATTAATCACAAAAACCTTCTTCACTACATTTGGTGTTCTCGGAAAACGTATGAACTATCCTCTATGTGTCCGGAGAGGACAAATTAACTACCTTTAGTGTCTCCAACAGAGGTTTAACAAATATAATAAACTAGCTTGAGAGAAAACAAATTCTCAACTGATCATGCCACTTTGTTAGGTAAATATGATTATTTGAATACCAGTAATGCAAAGAGTCAGTGCTCTTTGAGAATTTCTTGTCTTTTAGTAGGCTGATTAAATATAATAATCAATCACAAATATGACTTTTAGTGATATCTAACTTGAATCAGTTGATTGTGTTACTAGAATAGCAAATATAAATTTAATAGAAACTGGTTAAACAATCAAATTAAAAGCTTTGTAGAATACCTTGAATGAGGCTTTGCTATCGGAGCTTTTGATAAGGTTTTTTGGGTTTGAACCTAATGATCTTTAAATCCTTTGCTCTCAATGATGATAGTTAGCATAGGAAGGATTGGAGAACTGATCTTGAATGCAACAGAGTAATCTTACTTTGAATCTTAATAGTTCGAAAACTTTATTTGGCTCTCTTGTAGATGATGTTGGAGCTTCTTCAACTTGATTCTACAAGATCTTTGTTCTTGGACATGATGAACCCTTGTCAAATAATGAGGATGCATAAATCACCAAACAAAAATAAATTTGCTAATCAAATAACTAGGGCAATTTGCTCATCATAAATAATAAGGGTGTTGCTCCAATGTTTTTTTGTATGGCATCTAACCATGAAGGCTGATTCACCTTAATTACCCAATTTTTTTTTTTTTTAAAACTCTTCTTTTAATTGATTGGTTCTCATAGTTAATAAATCAAAAAGATGGTTATCCGATTGGAATCAAATCTTCAGGGCATCAATGGGCCCAGGGGCACCGTCTCGTTGTCCTTCCACCAATGAGTAGGAGGTTCTTGTTGCACTGTGAAGCCAACCTGATGCATTACCCTCCACTTTAAGAACCAAGTGGTCCAAGCCTTCGCCCAAACCACGAAGCTTAAACTCTTTACTTGGAACGGGTGAGCCAAGGAATGAGCCCCCAAACATATCCAACCGTCAGAACCAAACCAACATCCAACCACCTTAATGCCCCCACTCGAGTTGTCAATCCTATCTTGAATAATATTCCTAAAAACCACACACTTATTGGTGGAAAGAGTGAAAGAATTATGCCATTTTTAATAATTTCTTCCTCTTAACTCATTAAGAGAAGGGATTTTGTGCTTGTCAATCAATTTAATTTTTCGGGCCTCAATCAACATATTGAATATTTGGTCTGTATGTCCTAAATCAAATGAGCAATTTCGAATAGCTGACGCAAGCTTGTTGAATTCTTGTGCATGGATACTCTTTTTTACTAGAGCATTGTAAATGAAAGGCCCCATAAGAAGCATGTCGTTAATGGCTCTCCTCCCTAAGAATACTTTTGTACCGAGTGGCTCTCCCATCCAACTCATAGAGATCGAAGGTCATACCCTTAAACTTCTTCCGAGTTCATAGTCCAGACCATCTTGGGATAATTTTATGAATTCGATCTAAGGTAACCTACTCAAACATTAGGACTTAACCTGTTTGAATCTCATAATGAATTGTTCAGCCATTTCTCTGGGTTGTTGTTTAAGGCAGGCTAAATCGGCCACTAAGATGCCTAAATCAGTCCTAGCAAAGTGGGTCTGAAATTTTTGTTCCACATCTGCCCAATTTCTTATAGAATTTGAGGGTTGGTTCATATACCATGTGAAGGCTTGCCCTATCAGGGAGTTTGGGAAAATCCTAAATTTATAGAATCTGTGATTTAACAATTCACCACACTGCGTGGTAAAATAACTAATGTGTTTCATTGTAGTTTTGTAGTCCTCGCTTGAAAAGGTCGAGAAATCAGGGATCTTGTATCCCCTAGGGAACTCATAGTCTTGGTCTATCTGTTCCAAATATGGTTTATCATAAACCAGTCTAACTATTATTTTAAAGACACACCCTAATCATTATTCAAGCAAAAGTCAGTGACATGCTCTCACAGTGGAAGGTTAGGGGCATAAGCCAGATAGCCATATTGTTGTCCTGGTACTTGAAACGGCTGTTGGTACTGGTTATATGGTGGGGGCCTATATGGCTTATACCTGTACCCATTTCCATTTAATCCATTTTGCCAAACTTAAACTAGTTTAGGGGATATGCACCATAGCCTTCTCCAATTGTATGGCCTCATGGATTATTAAAGTATGGCCCACAATCTTGCTTATTCATCCGATTACCGGGATGGGTATGATACGGTCCATTGTCTGGCCCACTTGTTTGGTTACCAGGGTTAACAAGATTTGGCCTATAGTCCTACCCACTAGCCCAGCCATTCGGTACAAATATAGGATTATGGCAAATTCTATTAGGGATTACCTTAGAGTCATAAGGAATTTTTGTAGGGAACCAGGTCCTGTTAACTCTGGTCGACACTTATGGATTCCCTAGTATGTCTCTTGCACCTGTCCCTCGAGGGGGATACTATCCACCCTCAGTGCCTTCGACTAGATGGGTGACTCCAGGGTTTTCTCCTGGAGGGGCTTTAGGATATTCCACAAGTAGACCCTGTGTAAGACCCCATGAGTTTGATTATGCTCTACTATAGATTGCTAGATGTCTTGTTATACTACTACTATTGTTCTTTGTTATTGTTGATCACTTTTGTTATAGTTTTGTTATACCTTACCTCCCAAGTTGGTTGGATGGACCAGGGATTGGATTAAGAGGTGTAGATCCGCCAACGTCTGCTTGACTATGCATTCCTTGCATTGCCCCAGTCATCGGTTGGAAGGTTGCCAACAATGCTCCTGCTAACTGATCCGGTAAATTCTGGAATCCCCACTCAATTCTTTTGGTGATAATGTCCAGTTTGGAGTTCATTACCTCGACTATGCCTTTTAGGATTGTGTCGGTTTCCTTCATACTTGGGGTCTTAACAAGAGGCTCCATTTTTCTATCCCTTCTTGTTGGCATAATCTCCCACTGTGGTGGCCAATCTTTGTATTGGGAGAAATTTATATTTTTCTAGTAGACCTGGGTTTAACCAATATGACTTGACAAATATAGGTTAGGTCATTGCCTTAATTAAGAGGACTTTTGTATTAAATGAGAAGAGACAAAAAGATGCACAGAAAATGATATTATAATTGCAATGAAAAACGAATACAATGATTTTGTACACTTACCCTTCTTGGTTATCACTCATGTCGTCTTGTTCTGATGGGGCTTGATTGACAATTAGAGAGTTTGGAAAGAAATTTCCATTGATAGTGCTAACAATTAATGCTACTCCTAATTTATGCTATGCCTATTCCTAGATAAATGAAAAAACTGTTGAGATATGATTGTTAGAATAAGTGTCCTGACAAAGCCATCATAGATACTATTTATGTTATTTTATTTGTTTGACATTTATAATAAAA
>JAOXJP010130838.1:0-13603 GCA_025762735.1 Platanus orientalis | reverse complement strand
ATATATATATATATATATATATATATATATATATATATATATATATATGAGATATTATATGTAATAGTACATATTATTTTATATGGTAAACAGTTCATGAGCTATAAAGTTTGGGCTAGCCCAGACTTGACAAAGCCCATTGTTTAAGATGAGCCAAGTTTGGGCTGAGTTTGGGGTCAAGCCGTATATGGACTATACATTTATTCTTTCGGCTGAGCTCAGGCTGACCAAAGCCCGGTGCACCCCAGCCTGACTTGCAGCTGTTGACTACCATCTCTCTCTTCTCAATTTCACTTTGTGTGTACATTATTAATTTTATATTAATTCTACAGACCCACAAATAGCTGGTCCCTCCCCTCCCCCAGCGAACTATCTGAGAATAGCTGATCTCCCTCCCCACCCCCCACCCCCCATATCAGACAATACATTGTTAACTTCACACTTGCCTTCTTCCCCAACTGCTCCTTCTTCGCCGATGCTTCTCGATGGCGACAAAGCTTCACTCTAACTGAGTCTCCAAGATTCCTCTTCCATTTTGACAATGAAGCTTCAATCCCCCTTCCCCTTTCACACCTTGCTTCTTCCCCAACTGTATTTTCTTTCCCGACAACGACGAAGCTTCACACTAACTAACGCTCCGAAGTTCCTCTTCCATTTTGACGACAAAGCTTCAGTCCAACCCTAATGTTGGGGACATAATTCCTTGGAGCCATTTGTTTTGATGAACTTCCATTGATGTTGGTTTTTGGTAAGCTTTTCAAAAGAAGATTTGATTTTTTTTTTTTCCTTCTAAAAAACATTAAGGGTTGTTTTTAGGGTATGTTGTTTGGGTTTAGTGTAACGCCCCGAAACCCAAACCTCTCTGTGGTCCCAGATCATGAGGTGTTAGGCTTAAAATGTACGACATCAATGGAAGCAATGTAAAATTCAACAGCAAAATTGTGCAACTGAACCCATTGGAAAAAATTCATCAATCTATATTTATAAATGATATGCAAATGAATGCATTATACAAAGTAAGAAGATCATTACTTGTGTTGGTCACGTTTATAGGTGCTAATATGGAACAAACATGAGACAATTATAACCCCCAACTACTTGCACTAAGTGGCTGAATCACCAGACCTAACCTTAGGCATTAAGAATAGTGTGACTTCTCACTAGACTTGTACTCATGATTCCGATTAGGCAACCTAAGCCAATGCCACAACAACAAATAAGGCCACATGCAATGAAAACAAATCATAATGTTTAAATCATGCAATTCATATTAACATAAAAGTCATGCATTACGCTAGATACTTGCTATGCAATTGCACTTACAAGGTGCATCAATAATAGCAAGAGACCATTTCAAATACATGGGACGGGGTAAACGAGAGACAGTCTTAACCCTTGACCGCTTGCACCAAATGAATGAATCACCAAACCTAACCTTAGGCATTGAGCACAATGTGGCTTCTCCCCAAACTCCAACCCATGCCATTTTTCCTTTTCTTTTTGAGCTCGAAGCACTCCTTTCTTTTAATGCTCTTTTAGGGAAGACACCCTTTTTTTTATTTTTAAGTTCTTTAAGGGAGCACCCATTTATAAACACATACTATCAAAATGTATACATGCATTTATGCCATGCAATGCCATGCATTATTATGTATTACAAATATTTCAATTAATATCAATAAATACAATGTCAATTTGAAAGTCTCTTTCTATTAATAATGTGTAAACATCTTTCGAATCCTGCCAACCAACATAAGCCTTTTAGGAGAATACAAGTATGATTGCATAAATAAATGCTATATAATGGATAATGATGAATGATAAGTGTTTTAGCAACTATTTAACCACCTAACAAAGTTTATATGTGTAAAGACCTAACCCCTCTAGCTACAACATTACCCGGTTCTGGGTGTGGATACCCATTCTCCCACCCCAGGTTGTTCCACAGGCTAACCTCTTGACCTCTCCCTGGGAGCTGGTCTCCTTAGCTTCTCCCTACGGGTTGACCTATTAGCTTCTCTCAAAAATGTGTCATTGCTCTTTGAAGTTGTAATTATCGTGAAACTTTCTATTTGAACTTATAAATCACCAAATTCTTTGTTTTTATACCTAAACTTGGTGTACCCTCTTTTACCTCCAAAAACCTCACTATTCATTACATAAAAAGATAAAATATGCTATATGATTTAAAACCATTCTAAAAATGAAATATTAATTGTATTTTATAAATTTAATCAAGATCCAACAAGTTCCATACATTCATTCAAATTCTCACGTCAAACAAATACTATCAAATGTAAAGATACGAACAAATCATTGAATCCACCCATATAGTATGAAAATATGTTAAAAAATACAACAAAGTACATCATACTTGTTGATAACTAGAATATAAATGAATTAAACCTCATAAAGTAAAAGTATTTTTTACAAATTAAAAACCCTAACAATGAACTTGAAGAATAGAGGATCACTTATAGTTTTTGTGTAAAAATGCCTTCACAAAAACTCAACAAGCATCTAATTTTCTTTTCTCATTTATTTTCCCCTTGCTTTGCTAGAGGGTTTTCTTATCTTTTTTTCTTCTTCTCATTGGGTTTTGATCGACAATGAGACTGAAGTGCCTTCTTTTTTTTATATTTTGTTTTATTTAAAAAAAAATGCTCCCATCGGGTTAACGGTATTACTTTTAAGGTTAGGTTTGTTTTTGAAAAGGCATGCTATTTTTTATAAATGAAAAAAGAATGACATTACTTTTATTTTACTAGTACTTACAAAGTGAAGCTCTCTAATATTTTTGATTTGGTAAGGATTAGGGAGCAGCCATTGAACATGCTTTTATTCTTCAGTTGTTAGTCTTTCTTTTGGCGTTTTGAATTCATTCTTGGGGTTTTGTAGGCTTGGTAGTGGATGAATTTCATTAGACATGATTGATTGAATAGGGTGACTACTAGATTCTTCTTGAAATTTTGGCTAATTTTTCTTCTTTAAATTGAGTGAGCTTTGAACTTGTGTTGCCCCAATCTCAAAATGGTGGATTTTAAAAAGGCTTTTATATAGTTCACATGTGAGTATGTACTTTATGTAATTTTTTGGCACTATATGTACTATAGATACAAATAATCTTTTCATACATGAACTAAAGAAAATGGTCATATCCTGAATCTTGAAAAGCTTTCCAGCTTGTATATTTTAGGGAAACAAGTAGGGTAAGTATGACTCTGACCCCCATCCCTTCTCTTTGTTTCTAATTATGAAAATTGAGCAGTATCGAAATTGCTAATCAAACCTAGCAGGCCAAAAAATCCACTAGACTCAATACTTTTTTCATTATCTTACAATTTTTAACTAAAATGAAGCTTGTAAAAGCAAAACCATTTGAACATTACAAATTTACAACTTGATGAAGTGCTATACTATACTATCCATTCATTTTTATTTATTTATTTATTTCTGTAATATAAGACAATCAACGTTATATCTCAATGCGGACTACTATATGTTATTTTATGTAAAATATCTTCACTAAGAATTTTGTTCAATGGGTTGTGCTAGAGCTTTGATCTTTAAGTTCATTTAATTTAATAGCCCACCCTCACCATGAATATTAGGGATTTTTAAATTTGGGTTTGATTTAAGCCTAGTTAAAAACTAATTGGAACACATGAACAGGTTGGACCTGTGTCAGACTTTTAAGCCTGTTACAAGCTTAGATGCATAGTCACAAAATATGATGCATTAAAGGAATTATAAATTCCTTAAGTCACAAAATTTAGTGTTCGTTGTTTATTTTCCCTTGTATGTTTTTCCACTTTTTATTTTATGTTCCCTAGAAATGGGTTGTTGCTTTGCTCTTCCATAACCTAACTGCTACGATATTGTATGTCATAACCTGAATGCTACGATGTTAAATGCTATGAATGTCATTACACAACCTCTTATTTTTTGGTAAATCATTACACAACCTCCTTAAATCAATTTATTTTTCTATATAAATGCTTCATAAGTTGTGTTCTTTTGTTTGCAATTTATACTAATGTTTGCATATTGTGTTCTTATGGTTGTAGTGTAGGGTGATGGCCTATGAAGTATGCTGGTGTATGGTTGTGGGGTGGTGTGTGGTGGTATATGGTGATGGCCTATGGTGTATAGTGTGGGGTGGTGTATGAGGTTCTCTTTTTTAAGTGTTTGAATGTGTATTTACTAAGGCCTCTGTTCTTTGGGATAATAAGGTAGATGATCAATATTTAAGATGAAACCTATAACATAGAATGTATTACAAGAGAATAGAAAGGGAAGAGATGACTTAATCGAACAACTTATATTGTTGTTCCTAAGAATAGAGGGGACTTTGAAAAGAAAATGTAAATAATCATTTTGGAGTCCTTCTACAAGAGTTAATAACACTTAGTTGTTCTACAGGTTTAAGTTAGAGAGTTACTTCTACTCCAAGGACTCTAGATAAACCATTTTAATGATCGCGGTGGTACCACCCCTTTAATGGTTGGGGTAGATTACTGGCCCTTTAATGACTGGGGTGGACATGCTATTTTATTTTTATTTTCACATATGTTTAAAGAAAATTGAACATTTTGAGTTTAAATTTGCAAAATTAAGTTATGTTTACTAAAGTATAATCATCTTTAAATACCAATAACATCTTTTGCAATCTAAAATGCAATAATTTGAAGTGTTATTGAGAAAAAAAGGGTATTGATATGGGCCTCTGGATCAACCAAGAATCCTAATAAACTGTATTATTTTTCTGCAAAGAAATTGTAAGTATATTTGGTAATCATAGAAATGGATTTTGCTTTTGTTCATCATGCATAATAAAAAATATCAATATTGTTAGGGAATAATTTGGTAGGACAATCTCTTTGATCTTTCTTTTAATGGTGCCTTCCTTACACTATGGGTTAAAGAGATTCAAAACTCTACAAACAAATGGAAGGTATTCAGAACTTGGTAAGAGAGATGAATGTAGAGATTAAAGTCTTGAAAACGCAATGAGAGATTAAGACTTCAAAGTATTGTTGGAAGCTTGAAGAAATTAAACTAGATGACTTTTTTTTTTCTTTTTGCATAATTCTTAATTCTTTGTCAAATCATTGTCATGATATGTTTTAGTGACTCTATATATTTTTTGGCTAGGGGTGAGAGTGGTTGTGTTTTGTAGGGTGGAGAATATGTTATTGCTTATGATATTAGTTGATGGGATGAAACTTTATGATTTAACGATGGTGGTGGCGGTGCTGGAACATGGTGTTTGATATATGGTGCTTGAACCTATGTTAGTCGAACAGATTATTGAATATAAATTATGTTATTTTGATATCCAACTTATTTCTTAGAACTTTTGTGAGTTGATCTCAAGTTGTTGGATCAAAGACTTGGAAGGGTTGTCCTTTGTCATTTAATTAAAGATAGAGGAACTAGGGGATCTTTTCCTTTTCATTTACATATTTTGTTTGATTGGTTAATTAGAGTGGACTTTAAGGAGAGGGAATTGTATGAAATCAGGTGTAAGGAGTTGTAATATTATTTTGTTGTTCATTTGCTTTTGTTTTTTCTTGTCTGCTTTTTTCCTTCCCCAACTTGGTGATTATTTGTCTCTTGCTTCTTTTCTTGAATAAAGTTTGCTCTTTTATCTCTCTAAAAAATATATTGAATAGGTTATTGCACAGGTTAATTTTATAGCACTTTGAATGGGTTGTTCCATATTATTGCATATGTTGTTTTTTATCCATAATCAAATACAATTTATTCACAAGTTATTCAATGAAAAATTGACTTTCATAGGTTATTGTACGGTGAACCCTCTTGTTTAGGTCAAAGATCTTGAGTTCATTAATCTAGTTTGCTAAATTTTGTAGCTGCTAATATCCTATTTAACAACTATAAAACTTGAATCCATTGTTTGTGAATGTCTTGTTTAGATCCTTTATTGAATTTGTGGTCATTGTTTAGGTTCACTCTCATCTTTAGGTCATTTATCTTGAGTTTATTATTTGTGAACAAAGTGTCTTTGATTATGGTTTTCATTTGGTTAATTATAATTCAAAGCATAAGATCCTTTGGTGGTCGTTGATCAAGCACTAGGGCATTCAGTGGAGGTTGATCAATCACCAGGCCATTCGGTGGTGAATGATCAACCATATGGCCATTCATTGGTTGTTGATCAAGCATCATGGTATTCAATGATAGTTGATCAAGTATCAGGTCATTAAGTTGTTGCTGATCAAGCATCGAGCAATTTGGTGGTTAATGATCAAGCATTAGGCCATTTGGTGGTGCTTGATCAAGCATTAGGCTCTATGGTGGTCGTTGATTAAGCATCAGACTTTTCAATGAGCGTTAATCAAGCACAAGCGTGCATGGTCATTGATTTAGAATATTTTCAAGGATATATACAAATAAGAGTGTCTAGTCATATATAAGGCCAATTTTATCTTTACATGCCTTAAAGGAATTTTTGTACCAAAAATATATCTTTACATGTAGAAAGGGTAGAATCGGGTTTTAGAAAAGTTTTAAAATCATGTGATAACATTAATTAACGTTCAACAATGGACCATTGATGATAGAGGGGTTTCTGTAATAAATCCTTTTTATTAGGTGGACCATATTGAGGGGTGAAAGAATGCCAACATCACTGTGAAATTGGAACCAAATCTCTTCTCTTTTGCTTAGTTTATCTAAAAAGTATCAATGGTGTGTTTGTATTCGTCATGCTTGGGCTTCTGTATGACCTTTACTTCCCCGATAATCACTGTGAAGATGTTGTCTACTCTTATCGGGATTTTAATGCAATTTACCCACTATAAAGATCACTTGGAAAGAAAAACTAATTATATCTTTTAACTCTTTCCATAAGCTAAAGTTAACATGAGTTAGATTCTCCAATCAAGGACATTTTGGTCAATTAATAAAATAATAGAGAACATTTTGGATATTTTGTGTGTTGAAAAACTACTCACAATTGCTTGAGGGGGGATGACATTTTAATCATTTAGCCAGAAGCATAGTTAACATGAGCTAGATTTTCTACTCAGAGGCATTTTGATCAATTAATAAAATAACATAGGGCATTTAAGGTATTTTGTGGGTTAAAAAACTATTCTCAATTGCTTGAAAAGGAGGTCATTTTAGTAGACCTAAAACATAACTAACATGAATTAGAGGCATTTTGGTTAATTAATAAAATAACAAAGAGTGTTGAAAAAATTCATCAGTTGCTTAAAGAATAAAGGCATTTTAGTCATTTGAAAAACCTTGAAACACAGTTAACATGAGCTAGATTTTCCATTTAGACAGTTTGATCAATTAACAAAACAAATGAAGGCATTTTGGGTACTTTGTGGTAAAAAAAAAGACTCCACACAACTGCTCGAGGGAGGTGGACGTTTTAGTTATTTGAATACACTTGAAGTGAGAAAATGTTCACTAAAAATTAGGTGAGAACGAATCTTATGAGAACTGTGAAAACGACATCAGGGTGCGGACACATCAGCACCAAAAAGTGATAAATGCCCCCCCAAAAGTGCAAATCAATTTTTGATATTGCTGTGTCAACCCCTCTGGTGCCGTTTTCACGGTTCTCACGAGATTCATTTGCACATAATCCAAGCCCGAAAATGTTATTTTGATCACACGCTGTTCTGTGACAGAGAATTGCAAATCCCAGACAGAACATCTTGTCCAATTTCAATTCTGTTGATTTGAGACTTGAATTCAGCATTCCAATTTCGTGGTGATTTGACCTAAACCCTGTAACGATAGAAAATTTCACACTTACAATTCCTTATAAATCCAAACGCTGATTTGTAGAAAAATTGCTATACACGGTGGATCATGACGCTGGTGGATGATTTGGCTGCCATGTCATACCTCCACGTGGCAAACCAATCTTGCTTCAAGCTTTTAAAGTCCAGACCTACTCTGCAATACAAAAATTAATATAAACTATGAAAAATTATATAAAACAGAAAGTAACGTAACCGTAAGTAAGACCATACCCCCGTTTCATCCTCAACTCATTCAATTCTCAAGCCCCATTAAAGCAAAGGTGCAACCTTTTTCTTCCCCACATTTAATATTGGAGCCAGTCGTCAGTCGCTCTCACATATTCATTGCAATAATTAAAACAAAGCACTAAAAACAACAATAACACCTTTTAAAAATCCCTAATAAACCAAAAACACTTACGCCCAGGGCAATGCCTGACTTCCACATGGCGCTTAAAAACAGTACGAAGAAGCAACAAATGCAGCAGCAGCAGTCCCAAGGAGCGGCGCTCGGCGGACACTTTGACCCTTTTTTTAATCTCCAAAATCAAACCCACATTAAATACCACCCTCAAGAAACCAAAACCCAAAAATGATTTTACAATCCATTTCTGTATACGCCATTACAAAATGTTCCCTCCGAACCCAACACCCAAACCTTCCATGTCTCCCATTCAAATCCCTTATAAGACCCCTCCTCCGTTCCTTCCTCCCAACCCCAAACCCCACCACTTCCCTCTCTGTAAATCCAAACCCCCCTCCCTTTTACCATTTCCCAAGTGGGTTCGTGCGTCTGGGTTCCATCCATGGCTGCAGCAACTGGGTCGTCGTCACCTTGTGGTGCCTGCAAGTTTCTTAGGCGAAAGTGTGCTTCTGATTGCATATTTGCTCCTTACTTTTGCTCAGAGCAAGGCTCTGCTCGGTTTGCGGCCATTCATAAGGTGTTTGGTGCTAGCAATGTTTCTAAATTGTTGTTGCATGTTCCTCTCCCCTATCGCTGCGAGGCTGTTGTGACGATTGCTTATGAAGCTCAGGCCAGGATACGTGATCCTGTTTATGGCTGCGTTGCCCATATATTTGCTCTGCAACAACAGGTTCTTCTTCTTCTTCTTCTTCATGTTCTGTAAAATGTCTCAGTGAGAATTTCAGTTGGCTTGTTAATAACTGGTGATGGTGTTTGTTGGCGCAGGTGGCATACTTGCAAGCCCAATTGATGCAAGTGAGGGCTCAACTGGCTCACGGTCTTGTTGATTCAAGGTGTTTAGAGAGCCATTGGCCGGGAACTGCTGTTGGAGGGTCTGGGCATATGAGTTGTCCGACGTACATGCATTCTGCTGCATCTCAGAGCTCCCTGGACTCTATGGATTATGGCAATGATAGGATTGTGATGCAAGATAAGCAGAGTAGGGAACTTCCTTTCCAAGGTTGTTGTAAGATAGGATTGACCCAGAGTGAGTTGGGTGAGCTTCAAGCTCTGGCTCTTAGGATGATGAGGAACTGAGTTGTTTTCTTTCGTATGATGTGATGATGGTGTTGAAGATGATTTATGCTTTATGATGTAAATATAAAGAGTTGAGAGAGAAAAACTTTGTATAATGTGATGAATTCTACCAATTAATTATTATAATCTCTCTCTCTCTCTCTCCATTCCAATTAAGATGGTCATAACTTAGCACTACATAATAATGGATCTCTCTCTCTCTCCATTCCAATTAAGATGGTCATTACTTAGCACTACATAATTGAACAATAATGGACACACTCATTTATTTATTATGTCCAATGTTACCTACGTACTTTGCTTATAATGAAAGAGAGGACTTACGAAAGAAAGAAAAAGAAAAAGATAATCCTATAAATAAATCATACTTTTGGCTTTTGACTCTGCTCTTTGTTGTCTTCTTCCACAGAAGATTAAAGGGCACCCTCAACCCCACAATAGAAGTTTCTATGGCAATTCCTAGGTTAATGTTAGTTTTATAGGAAGTGATTTGGGCACCCATTATTTCTGAATTCTGATAAACCACGCGCCAATTTATTGATTTGGTTTCTTGCTCATCTTACCACCATGTAAGTGGAGAAAGATTAGGGTAAAATGGATTAGGCAAAATGAGAAGGAAAATTGTTAAAAGGGGAATTGACGTTAGACAATGAGCCTGGGATAGTTTGAATTATTTCCAATTGGCCCTGAAATATATCATTCCAGTACATTGGAATGTCAATGAGTTAAGTTGAGCTGAGCCTAGCTTTATTCAGCTCAGCTCAGGCTCATCACACAAGTATCATGCTCAAGCTCAAGTTCATCACACAAGGATCAAACTCAGGCTCAACCCAAGCCTGAGGTGCTCAGCCTTGGCTCATTGAGATTGATCGAACTGGGTTCAACTCAGTTCACCAAACTCAAGTTTACTGCTTTGGGCTTGAACCATAAAGCCCAATATCCCACGAGCCAAACTTGCTCCTACAGGCTGGTATATATATAGAATTAGCAATCAAAAAATGAATAAAGGTCCTTTTTCTTGTCAATCCAACTGTCCCACGTGATTGTGCACCCATAGTTCACCCATT
The DNA here is from genome assembly GCA_025762735.1 of Platanus orientalis. Lineage (NCBI taxonomy): Eukaryota > Viridiplantae > Streptophyta > Magnoliopsida > Proteales > Platanaceae > Platanus > Platanus orientalis. The sequence continues at coordinate 3,248 of JAOXJP010130838.1, read as the reverse complement.
GATTCTTGTATTCTTCCATTAATTGACAGGTGCCATCTCTTTTTGAGAATCCATGTCCTAATATCATACAGCAATAAAGGATTAATCCTCCACCTAAAATTTGCAATTTCATCCCACACCATCTTAAATAAGGGTTATTACATATTTTGCATAGACTCTTCTAAATAGAGGATGTACCCATGTTGGTGCCTCTGATTTGGTGCATACAAAAGATGTGCGAAAGAGGTGCTAAAAGAACCAGGGCTTGACACATCAGTCCTGAAAAAGTGACTTGACACTTTTTGGGGTATGTTTTTCACTTTTTGAGGTTGATGTGTCCAGCCCAGGTGCTACTTTCGCCCCTGGGCATTCGTACCTAATCTGAAGGGCCATGTTGGACACGTGTTCCAACGGTCACAAATCTTGATGTAATGCGTATAGATTTCCTTATTCTTTTTTGCGCTTTACTTGTGCACATAAATTTAACATACATTACATTCTCCTATAGAAAGTTTCAAGGTTAAAATAAAACCTTGTCAATAAATATGTGATATAATTCATACAATAAAATGGTTATTATTATACCAGAACTTACTTTTTTTATTCATATATTACTACATTCATATATCATTTTTTTTCTTCACAAACATACTAGTGCAGCTCGGATCAGCCTCAGCCTCAGCCTCATTCAGCTAAACAAGTTAATAGAGGCTCAAGCTCAGCACTGTGAGCTTGAAATAAAGCTTAAACTCACCTCTGGTTAAAATTAAGCTTAAGCGTAGCTCTTGACAAGCTGTGCACGGCTCATTGAGAATCCCTACCAGTACTGTTGAGTCTATGCCTTGATTCCATATCGTGTACGACACAAAAACCAAAAAAGAAACGTCTTTTTAAGAAATTACCTTTTATGGGACTCTTAACACATTTAGGGTTTTCCTTTGTTGGTATATAAATATATTATTTTATATTAGGTTTTTTGTGGAGTGGAAGAGAGACTTTGGGAGATGCAAAATGTATTTGGTTTTTTGATGAGTTTTCTTTGGGTTTTGCTTAAGGTTCTCCTTAGACTTTGAGAATTTGTCATTTGTGTGTATTGTACTCTTCTTTATTCTCCATATTAGTGAAATTATTGTTTGTCTTCGCCCGTGGATGTAAGTAGGTTTATTGAATCACGTTAAATATTGTCTTTTGTGTGATTGTTCTTCATCGTTTCTATTTTCTCATTTTGTTTTTGTGTATTGTATATTTGAATCCGATTTATATTTCGTTCCGCTGTGCTATTTTGATACAACAAATTGGTATTAGAGCTAAAAGTTGTTGTTGCGAATTAAGGATTCTTTTGGGGATTTTGCAATGACAACTGCAAGGTTCGAGGTTCAACGGAAAGAATAGTTTTGATTGTTTGGGAACACCGTTCTAGGTGGAGCAGTTTTGTCTTCTGCACTATGTTCAGGTATACTCTGTACACAGTTGTAGCATAAGAGAATGGATCACATTTGTGTAAAAAATTTGAAAGATTTTAGCAGGTGGGGTGATTTGCTCTTTGGTGAGAAGTTTGGATTTTTTTGTAAGTAGTGTGCTTATGAAAAGCAACATAGAAGAGTTACGTTTGGTGAAAAAAATGACCAAGAAGCTTCGTTCAGTTTTGGTTTGGTGGAATTCAAGCCAATGTGGAGATTTGTTGAGTCGGTGCCTTGATTCCATACCGTGTACGACACAAAAACCAAAAGAGAAACGTCTCTTTTGGAAGTTACTTTTGTGAGACTCTTAACACGTTTAGGGTTTTCCTTTGTTGGTACATAAATATATTATTTTATATTAAGTTTTTTTGTGGAGTGGAAAAAAGACTTTGGGAGAGACAAAACGAATTTGGCTTTTGGTGAGTTCTCTTTGGGTTTTGCTTTAAGGTTCTCCTTAGGCTTTAGGAATTTGTCATTTGTGCGTATTGTACTCTCCTTTACTCTATATTAGTGAAGTTATTGTTTGTCTTCGCTCGTGGATGTAGGCAGGTTTGATACCAATTTGTTGTACCAGAACAGCACAACGAAACGAAACACGGATCGGATTCAAATATGCAATGCACAGAAACAAAACGAGAAAATAGAAACGGTAAAGAACAATCACACAAAAGACAATATTTAACGTGATTGGGCAAACCTGTCTACATCCACGGGTGAAGACAAACAATAACTTCACTAATATAGAGAATAAAGGAGAATACAATACGCACAAATGGAAAATTCCAAAAGCCTAGGTTGAACCGTAAGCAAAACCCAAAGAAAACTCACCAAAAGCCAAATACGTTTTGTCTCACACCGTGTACAACACAAAAACCAAAAGAGAAACTTCCTCTTTTGGAAGTTACCTTTTGTGGGACTCTTAACACGTTTAGGGTTTCACTTTGTTTATATATAAATATATTATTTTATATTAGGTATTTTGTGGAGTGGGAGAGAGGCAATACGTATTTGGCTTTTGGTGGGTTCTCTTTGAGTTTTGCTTAAGGTTCTCCTTAGGTTTTAGAAATTTTCTCGTTGTACATTTTGTACTCTTCTTTATTCTCCATATTAGTGAAGTTATTTGTCGTCTTCACCCATGGATGTAGGCAAGTTTACCGAACCACGTTAAATATTGTCTCTTGTGTGATTGTTCTTTGTTGTTTCTATTTTCTCGTTTTGTTTTCGTGCATTACATTTATGAATCTGATTCGTGATCCATTCTGCTGTGTTGTTCTGGCATAACAAACTAGTATCAGAGCTAAAGGTTGTTGTTATGGATTGAGGATTCTTTTGGGGATTTTGCGATGGTGGCTATAAGGTTCGAGGTTTAACGGAAAGAATGATTTTGACTACTCGGGAACACCGTTCTAAGTGGAGCAGTTTTGTCTTCTGCACCATGTTCAGGTATGCTTTATACATAGTTGTGGCATAAGCGAATAAGTTATATTTGTGTAAGAGATTTGACAAATTTGAGCAAGTGGGGTAGTTTGCTCTTTGGTGAGAAGTTTGGATTTTTTTGTGAGTGGTGTGCTCATGAAAAGCAACATGGAAGTGTTACATTTGGTGGAGAAGATGATCAAGAAGTTTCATTTAGTTTTGGTTTGGTGGAATTCAATCCAAGGTAGAGATTTGTTGAGTCGATGCCTTGAGAGAGAGTAGAGATCATAGATATCTTCGTAGGATTAGTGTGACAGAAGTTAAAGAAGCTTTGAAGAAAATGAAGATAGGAAAAGCATTAGGACCCGATGGCATCCCAATTGAGGCTTGGAA
>JAOXJP010130827.1:0-13604 GCA_025762735.1 Platanus orientalis | reverse complement strand
GTGCACACAAGTGCTTAAAGAAATTATGGAAATGATGAATCAACACCTCCGTGAAACAAAAAATTTGGAGAAGATTGAGGAAAAGAAGAAGGTTGGGTTGTATGAAGAAATAAGGGGCTCTAGTAGACATGATGAGGAAGATTATGCTGATATGAAGTGGATGCTAAGCTTCTAGAAGCAATTAGGAAAAGTAAAAAGATTGTCTACATGGATGAGATGAAACGACGTTCAGTTTCTAGTTTTTTTAGTGACAATAAATATATGCCTTGTGGTACTAGTGATTCTATGTTAGGGAGGTATGAGAGCATGCGGTATATTCTCATTGATCTTGAGAGGGAGGTTATTCGAGCATGAGATCAAATAGAAATGACTAGATCCACAAGTGTAGCAATGACAAATACTGTGTAACAACCCTAAATTCGGGGCCTTAAGTAGGCGTGAATTTATATTGCTAGTATCAAATCCATACTTCATTCACTATAATTTTTTTCCATTTTTAATGCAATATAATAATAATAACATGCTAACTAACCATTCAATCTTAATAGTACAGTGAAAGATACTAAAGTACTATCACTAAATTACATAAGTAGCAGAACAATGATAAAGTAACTCCATCATCAACTAACATAAAAATGAAATCTCTACCGAATTCATCATCATTTATAAGTCTTTACATTCCTTTGACCTTAAATCCAACAATTAAACATTTACAAATAAATCTATCTCATAAAATAAACAAGTCCATATGCTATCAAAATGAAACCATTTATTAATGAACTCTCTATAGTTCTCCATCCCTCGTCACTAGTGCACTTCTATGGTTGCACCTATTCACCCAACCTTAATTTGAAAGATGTTATAAATGAGCAAGTCTATGACTCTGTAATTAAGTATACAAAACATACAACTAAAATGGACAGGCTATGCACGAATATTTGTTATATTAAAATAACATATATCTATATAAGTTCAAAAGCTAAAGATAATATGTAAAACATATTTGCATGCATTTGGTAAAACTTATTCAGTTCATATAGAAGTAAAGTAAGCAACTTATGTAATCTCTTTAATCTTTTCAAGACTTTTACTCTTTTACTTTTTTATCAATATTTATATGTTATCTCTTTCTTTTCACATCTTATGGTCTTTTCGTTCTTCTTCCCAAATTTTGTATGGTTTCATCTCCTTTATTAATTAATTATGCATTATTGGTTTCATATGTTTAAATTATCATTTGTTCTTACTCACATTGACATTTTTCATGTTTCTCATTGTTATTCAGTTAACCTTTGTCCTTAGTCAATACGTATAACATATCATATCCATTAGACACTTATCTTATGTCTTTTATATTTTATCTTAGTTCATTAGATACTCTTCATGTGTCTCTTATCATTTATCATAATTCATGTGATACTTATCGAGTGTCTTTTATCATTTATCCTCATATCATATATACAAGTGTGATATCACCTCCCAAAAATATATATAATGTGATATGGTTTTTCTCCACCAAATATCTTTGTGGGAAAACACCTCCCATCTAAATGCATAAATGTGAAAAACATTTCCCATTCATATAATTATATATGGAAAACACTTCTCTTCTATATACTCACTTTGGGATAACACCTCCCTTAATTTACACTCAAATGGGGGAAAACTCCTCACAATCGATGTACTTACATGGGACATTACCTCCCAACTATATTCATATATATGTGGAAAACACCTCCCAACTATATATACACTTGGGACATTGCCTCCTAAACCAAATTCTCTAGAGATATACCATATTCCATTTTATGTATCTAAAAGTGGGAAAGCATTTCCCAATACATATTTGTAAGTAGGATAATCCCTCCCACTAGAATGTAACATGGGACAACATCTCCCCAAACATATACATACAAAAAAGAACAATTCCTCTTAGTTGTTTCCAAGTGGAATAACTCATTCCCTTGTGTTCTCATAACATCACAATGGATGAACACACACTTTCTTGTAATCCAAGTATGACATCTCCTTCCAAGGTATTTACCTTCATAACACAACCAATATTCTTTTCACATAACCATGTGGAATACAATCATCCTAATGGTCTTCAGGCTAATTCTCTCAAAAGGGACTTATCACATATCACATAAATCTGATATAAACTCCCAAACACATATCCATATAATTTTTAACCATTCTTTTGCTCATTCGAAACTTATACAAACAGTTTCATATATCTAATATCATATTCAGAGACAAGTCCAGAAATGTAATATCATATGCTTGATTCATCTTGATAACATATAAGGAACTATGAAATCCAAAACATTTTCAACTCAAATGCAAATAAGGATGAAGCATAATAATCCAAATACTTCAAGATAAATATAGAAATCCATTGAAAATAGTTTACAAATCTATTTTAATAAACATGGATGGATCTATATATTCTAATAACTAAAATCCATCAAGTAGATGCAAGTCTCAAGTGTAAACATGAGGATTTTAAGATCTTAACATGGAAAGCAAAAAATATTTTACAAAATATCATGGATATCTAAAACCCTATGTGTTTTTAGTAATATAATCTATAGACATGTAAAATAAAGCCATAAATATGATGTAGCTTTGAAATCTATAGAGACGTAACCGTAAAACCACCAAACATAGGGTGAAGGGTAATATATCTAATCTTAAGAGCAAATCCATAACGTATGCTTCAAAACTCCTCAAACCAAAACATAGAAATTAATGAATCTAAGATCCTATGAGCAAAACATTTATAAATTTTGTATAACTACTTATTATGTTATTTCCTTCTTTGTTCCTCAAGAATTTCTTGTAATACCATTTTTCCTTGATCTTTTTTCTTCAATAAGTTATCTAAACTCTTCATCTCTATATCACATAAAGTATAAATTACTAAATACTATGAAATTTCAAGTAAAATTATGAGAGAATACCAACATTTTATGGAATGAAGCTATTATAGCTTACCTTGCCCAATTTTGGTTGTTCTTCTCAAAATCATCTTCTCTCTCTTTTCCTTTTATTTCTTAATGTAAATGAGGCCATTAGAGTTTCTTTAACAAATTTTTAGGGTTTTGGGTCGAGTTGGGGGTTTCACTCTTCCCAAAATCAAGAAAAATCAAAATTTCCTAAAAAAACACAATCTAGGTTATTTCGGATCGATTTGCAAGGAGTCAGATCGATCCACAGGGATGCCACATCGATCCGACAAGTTTTGCGACAATTTTCTACAAAACACTGCATTGTCAGATTGATTCGCCAAGTGTTGGATTGATCTTCTAAGTTCAAATCCATATAGACTAGGTCGGATCCATCTGCCAAATTTGAATCCTTCGGACTTATTCATAACTTTCTCTAGAAAACTCCAATTTGGTCACTATTTGTTTGTTTGAAATTATGTTTCAAGATTTTTCCAATGATATATAATTTTCTAGTTAATTTATCTAAGATTGTTACAGATTTAGCTCTAAAGTTACTTTAAATCTGTTAGCTTATTAGCATAGACACCTTATGGAAAAATGAGCATAACTACCTCTAGGAAAGTCCTATTCACACGCTGTTTGTTTTTTGGAAGGTAGACTCCTAGATATTTTCAATAATACATGGTTTTCTCTTAAATTATTTTGGGGTTGGTACATGTTTGTCTATGAAGTTACCCCCAAATATGCTATTGGGATAACTTTAGGACTTAACAAGTTTATGGTTTGGTCTAGTTTTACCTCACTTCTAATTCATTTTATTGTGTCTCAAACTCCACTATGATCTATTTAAAAATGTTTAATGGCAAATTTTACCCTTGATTATATTAAATTACATTTTGACAATTTTAATGGATTACGAGGTGTTACATTCTCCCCTCATAAAAGAATTCATCCTCAAATTCGGTGTGTCTAAACCTTTGGGAAAAAGTGTGGATGCTTTGCCTCCACCTTTGTCACTTCTTAATCCGGGCATACTTTAAATTCTTTAAATCTCTTACTTTTGGTTACCTACTGTCAAGCTAGATAACCCATCGGACATTTTGAGGTTTCTAGGTTGTCGATTCAGGTTGATGCGGAATACAAATTACCACTTCTTATAGCAAATACAAATGAGGTCACATCTCCAAGATTCAAATACATGTTGGATTAGTCTCCCATATTCGAATAAAGGTGGGACGATTCCTCCCACAGTGAAAGCATATGTATGTACACGAGATAGCCCCTCCTGAATGAATGTATGAGGAATAACTCCTCCTAAAGAATGAATCCAATGAACGAATGTAATGTGTGTGGGATAACCCCTCTGGCACATGTATGAATGTAATGCTTGTGGGATAACCCCTCTAAATCACACACATATGAGATAATACCTCCCAAATGAATGAATGCAATGCGTGTGGGATAACCCTTCTAAATCACACGCATATGAGATAATACCTCCCAAATGAATGAATGCAATGTGTGTGGGATAACCCCTCTGAATCACATGCATATGGAACAATATCTCCCAAGGAATGAATGCATGCGATGCACGTGGGATAACCCCTCCCATAATGAGTGAATGCATATAAATTCATGGAACAACTCATCCCGGCAGTTCCTCCGTGGAGCCTATCTTCTCAAAGAAGAACTATGGTTTGATCAATTGTTCTCTTTACATTTCTCATATTCTACCCAGATGGGTAGAAACTATATGCTTGTGACACCCCGCACCTAGATACACACATTTGATACAATTTGAGTGTATATTGAATGACCTGTGAACTTATGCAAATTTAGAGGCAGACATGTATAACCTGGGAAGAATGGGTGAACAAATTCTATATGATTGGAAAGATATATGATTCTAATCTCCAATGCATCAAACGGTGAGAAAATTAGAGTTTTCTAAAAGAAGTTGAGACAATTTTCCCACCAACTATCTATGCTATCCGGTATGGTTTGTGATCGTAGATTTAAGGTGTCATACCCCAAAACCCGCACGTGGACAGCAAGGTATAAATGTGAAAGCACATGAATACACCATAACGGATCTCAGAGTCTAACATTGTTTTTTCCTTGCGAAATGAGTTCTTACTTGTTTTACTTAATTGCAACATATATATATTTTTTCTTTTATCTCAATTACTTAACCTCAATTATCAAAACATCATAGCGGAAACATAATCATAAAGTAATATTCATTCAACAATTTCAACCGAACTATAAGCATTCACATTCTAAACTATGAAATGGAAAGAAATTAATAATATCACCAACGTCCAACATCAAAACTAAAGTCTCCAAATGAATAGTAACATCATGTGTCCTCTAAACTAGCCAACCATCAAACTGTCTCCAACATAACTACAAGTATCTCAAATCCATAAAGGCTGTAGGAGCATTGGTTAAGCTAAACGACATCACCAAGAACTCATAATGCCCATAGCATGTATGGAATGCACTCTTTGACATATCATTTTTGATTTTGAGTTGGTGGTACACTGATCGAAAATCTATTTTGGAGAATACGATGTCTCATTGAAGTTGCTCAAATAGATCATCAATCCTTGGTAATGGGTACCTATTAGTCGTGATCGCACTGTTTAGTTGCCTATAGTTGATACATAATCTCATGGCCCTATCCTTCTTTTTCACAAAAAGTACTAGAGCTCTCCACGAAGATACATTATGGCATATGAATCCCTTGTCCAACAATTCCTGTAATTGTATCTTCAGCTCCTTTAACTCGGCTAATGTCATGCAATAAGGAGTAATTGAAATAGGCTTGGTTTCAGGTGCTACATCAATAACAAATTTGATCTTCTGATCTGGTGGCAATATAAGACAAACTTCTGGAAACACATAAATGAACTCCCTCATAATGGAAATACTCCCAACATTATCTCCATTCTTTGGTTCATCAACCACATAAGTCAAATACCCTTGTCAACCCTTACAGAGTAGGTTTTTGGCTTGGATGGCTAAGATAAAACACGGGAATAAACTCTTGTGTACTCGAAATATGAATTTGGTTTGATTTGGAATCCTAAACACCACCTTCTTTGTGTAACAGTTCATGGTAGCATGATAGGAGGTAACTCATCTATTTCTAGAATGACATTGAAGTCTTTCATGTCTAACAATGTCAAATCAATAGTCAACTCATGCTTATCAATAACTATAACACTAGACTGACCTACAGTGTCTAGACTTACACAAGACTTAAACTAGCCCTAGTGTTCCTTCATAGTGGCATTCTCACCTATGTCAAATACTTGTATCCATCAAGAATATATCATGTATATAAATCAATCTAAGTTCATAGATCAAACAATCTTCAATATCATTTCCACTGACTTAATATAATCCAAATGAATCTCCAAAAATAACTTATCTTTAAACATATATAGTCTACAGAATTCAAACCTGACAGCTTTGATACGAAATCTGTCATGCCTCGAAACCCGCACACAGACAGCAGGGTATAAATGCGAAAGCACATGTGCATGGTGTCATGGATCTTGGAATATGACATTGCTCTTTTCTTGTGAAATGAGCTTTTACTTATTTTATTTAATTGCAACATCTATTTTTTCTTTTATCCGAATTACTTATCCTCAATTATTAAAACATCACAGTAGAAACATAATCATAAAGTAATATCTATTCAACAATTGTAGCGAAACTATAAGCATTCACATTCTAAACTACACAGTGAAAAGAAATCAATAATATCACCAACATTCAACATCGAAACTAAAGTCTCCAAATGAATAGTAACATCATGTGGCTTTTAAACTGGCCAACCACCAAACTGTCTCCAACATAACTACAAGTATTTTAATATAAAGTCTATAACCATAAATCCCTATTTCATATATGAAAGTGTTGGAAAATGAGACTAAACATAAAGAAAGTAAAGTGACGCTCATCTCATCTCAAAGTGCTAGCTCGGGTTAAACCTGCAAATAACATACTATGGAGCGTCACCTGAAATGGTGGTAAAAATATGGGTAAGCTATAAAGCCCGTAAGAGAACATGCATAATTCCCCATAGAACAAATCAAATATGTACGAGTAAGAGTTGATACCAAATCGGAACAAGTGTAATATATATAAATCTAACTAACTACAACAACAATCAAAATCTAGTAAAGGTGCGGAAGTAATAAGCCAAATCAACAAGAGTCTATAACTGAAATAAATAAAGTATGCTCATAAGGAAATTGAAACATGTAATGCACATGTTTACCTCAAAATACCCATAAATAAATAGGCTTTAGCACCTTCCAAATAAGTTGTCTTAGCTAATAGATGTCAAAATAGATATATGCTCATGAAAGCCTAATGCAGCTCTTAAACTCATGTAACCCATGAAGAGATCCTAACAAAACACACCTTGGATCAAAGCAACTCAACTTATGTAGGGTTCCTGAACCAAATCTCGTCAAAACACCTTGTAACAAATTCAACAGATTAACCCATATAGGGTCTCTGACAAAATAGAAATCCTAGTAGAACTAGTGGATATCTAGTATCGTCTTCACCTATTGATGTGACCCAGTGATTGGGTACCTGAAATAAGTCATAAGATCATTATCACCTATTGATGTGACCCGATGGTTAGGTACCTGAAATGGATCAAAAGATTGTTTTCACCTATTAATGTGAACCGGTGATTAGGTACCTAAAATAGGTCATAAGACCATTTTTTACCTATTAATGTGACCCAACGATTGGGTACCTGAAATGGGTAATAAAACCATTTTCACCTATTAATGTGACCTAGTGATTGGGTACTTAAAATGGGTCAGAAGACTGTTTTTACCTATTAATGTGACCTGGTGATTGGGTACATTAAATGAGTCATAGCCAAAATCCCTGAATGCAAACGATACTCTAAAATCTATGCTTATATAGAGTACTATGTAATGACATAAGGATATGATAAAAAAGATGTCCATGTAATAAAACTCATTTATGAAACCATGTAAAGCTTATACCCAAAACCAACAGAAGATAATAGTCCATACTCACACCAAAACCAAATGCTCAAAATTCATCTTCTAACTTTCTAAAACCAACAATAGCATAAAAGTCTCAACAAGCCATGTGGATGCAATGATTCTAACATGGAGCTCACTAGCTCAAATGTAAGTGGAGAAGATCAAGTAAGAAGCATAGTAATAACGTTATTAGTTAACTATCATATGAAATAAAATGAGCAACAAGGTTTAGAACTAATCAAATTAAAAAGAGACCACTAACTAACAATGATGATATGAATAGAAATCTTAAGTTTAGGGAAACCAAGACAAACTTCAAGCATAAAGAATAGTAATCATTTTTCCTTATAAAATTTCATAAGAATCGAACCTCATTGCAATCAATCATAAAGAAAAATTTAGGATTTCAATGAATCAATGTTGGTAAAGCAAAAAAATGAGTAAATCTTATATGAAACATGCCTAAATATAAATAAATCTAGTGATACCCATATGAAATCCAAAATTTCTTACAAATAAAGGCTTCTACAAAGGCGTAATGGAAGAAGTCACTCCATAGAATTTATTAGAATCATCAAACATATAAGGATCTAGCTAAAAGTTATGGAAATATGTAACATCACCCAAAATGACAATAAAAATTAGAGAAAAGTATAGAAAAATAGAGGAATAACACAATCAACTTAAGAACTCACTAATCCTCCATGGATTTAGTGCTAAAATGAAGTAAAGTCACTCAACTTTAAAGATAAGACAATAAGAATGAATGAGAAACTGATATCTTAACCAAACTAAAGATTATAAATGAACAAGAGAACAAAAAATTAAAGGAGTAGCTCCTCATATATGAAAAGTCACAAAAATCTCATAGATCTAGAAATCAAGGGATGAAATCTTGTAAAATGTCAAAGACTTAACAATCAAGTGATATAGAAACCAAAATACTAATCAAAACAAGGAATAACCATGAAGAAATCAGTTATAAAACAAAGGAGTAGCACATCATGTATGAACACTCACAAAAATCTCATAGATCTAATGATTAAGTAGTATGGATTCATCAAAACCTCATATATTAACAATCAAGAGATAAAGAAACTAAAATACAAGCCAAATAGGTGAATAACTATGAAGAAACAATAAAAGAAATAAGGGAGGTAGCACATAATGTATATAAACACTCACTGTTTTTACCTTCTTACTTATTCAAGCTCTCTAACCCTCTAAAACCTCATTTTCTTTGTTTCTATCCTTTGCAAAATTATGTAAAAAAGTGTTAACTAGGTAGAGAATGAAAATCTAGGAGAAAAATGATCTAATCTGGTAGATTTTCAAAGTTGGGAATGAAACTTACCTAATTGGTGGAGAACTCCCTCTTCTCTCTTAAGCTTCTCTAATTCCTAAAACCCTTTTTTCTTGTTTGTTTTGTTTGAAATGACCTAAATGAGGATTTAGAGGTACTATAACTTGTCCAAGACGAGATCCCACATGTGTGGGGGTCAAATAAGAGCAAGTAATGTCATAAATCACATAAAAATATAATTTTTAGACATTTTTTGTATTTTTTTGGTGTGTCGTGATCAATCGCAAAATTTGTGATCGATCATGGATCACCTGAGGACCTCACTGCTTCATTCACGATCGATTAGGCTAAAATCAAGATTTTGTGATCAATCACAAGATCCGTGATTAGGCAAGTATCTCCCAAAAAAATCCTGTACAGACATGCCTTAGTAAAATGGCTATAACTTCCGATACAAGACTCTAAATTAGGAAACGTTTAATGCATTAGAAATTAGACTCAAAGCCCTTTCCAACAAGGTATGACTCATACTCTAGTTCAATCTTAAAACTACAATTTTCCCCTTTAAGTGTAATGTGGAGTGTTACACTCTCCCCCCTTATAAAAATTCAATCCTTGAATTTCACATACCTTGGTTTGAAAACAAATGTGTATTTAGATCTCATGTCGTCCTCTCTTTCCCAAGTAGCTTCTTCCGTGGTGTGATTACTCCAAATGACCTTCATGTAAGGAATGGTCTTGGTGCGTAACACATGCTACTTGTGATCGAGGATCATGATGGGCTGCTCTTTGTATGATAGATCATCTCCAATGTCCAATAGGATGTACTCTATACCATGTGAAAGATCTTGCATGTATCTTCTTAGCATGGACATGTGAAACACATTGTGGACATGAGACAACTCTGGTGGTAGAGCCAAACCATAGGCCACTTCTCCCACCTTGAGAATTTTGAACAACCCGATAAATCGCGGTTCAAGCTTCCCTTTCTTATTAAACCTAGTAACTCCTTTGGATGGAGATACCTTTAGGAATACATGATCACCAACATGAAACTCAAGTTCTCTCATTTTTTTCGTCGGAGTAGCATTTCTATCGGTTTTGAGCTATTTGGAGTCGGTCTCTAATCAAGCAGATCTTCTCTATGGTAATCTGAACCAATTTTTGCCCAAGTAGCCTCTGCTCTCTAATGTTTTCTCAACAAATTGGAGTTCTACATCACATACCATTCAAAGCTTCAAAGGGTATCAAAAGGATGCTTGCTTGATAACTTTTGTTATAAGCGAACTTAATGAGAGGTTGGTGGGTATCCCAATTGCTCTTTAAGTCTAGCACACAGGTTCATAACATATCTTCTAGAGTCTGAATTGTTATCTTTGACTGTCCATCGGTTTGAGGATGAAGGGCCATGCTAAAATTCAATTTGATCCCCATAGCATGCTGTAAACCTCCCCCAAAATCTTGAGGTAAACCGTGGGTCTCTATCAGATATGATGGTTGTCGGGATGTCATGTAGTCTCACAATCTCATCAACATAGAGTTGAGCCAACTTGTTAAGTGGGTAAGATATTCAAATTGGTAGGAAGTGAGCTGCCTTGGTCAGTCTATCAATAATCACCCAAATAACATCAAATCCTTTTTGGGTCTTTGGCAAACCAACTACAAAATCTATTGATATATGATTCCATTTTCACATCAGTTCTCAAGTGGTTGTAGTGGTCTAGCGGGTTTTTGATGTTCTACTTTGATTTGTTGGCACGTTAAGCATCAAGCCACAAATTCAGCTTCATCCTTCTTCATGTTGCACCACCAAGAAGTCCTCTCGGGGTCTTTGTACATTTTGGTTCTGCTAGGGTGAACTATGTTTGTAGATCCATGTGCCTAGCCTAAATATCCATCTTCACCCTCTCGTTGTTGGGAACACATAAACAATTTTCAAATCGAAGAACACCATCTTTACCCATGTTGAAGTCAATACAATCCCTATTCTTAACCTCTTCCAAGATTTTAACAAGTTACAGATCAGTAATTTATCTCTCCTTGATTTAGTCAATCAATATAGGGTTCACATTGAGTTGTGCAAGAAAAAGATAAGTCTCATGTACCATGAGTTCAACCTTCATCTTCTTCAACTCCTTTAGTAGTGGTTTTCTTCTAATAGTCAAACAAACCAGACTAGCTGAAGATTTTCTACTCAATGCATCTACTACCATGTTTGCTTTGCCTGGATGATAATGAATAATACAATAAGTTTTCGTTCAATTTCATCTACCTCCATTGCCTCAAGTTCAACTCCTTCTGTGAGAAGATATATTTTATACTCTTATAATCAGTGTAGATCTCACAAGTTTCACCATAAAAGTAGTGTCTCCAAAATCCAGATTTCGTGATCAATCACGAGATCTGTGATCTGTCATGCATCTCCCAGAAAAATCCTACACAGACATGTCTTAGTAAAATAGTCATAACTTCTGCTACAAGACTCTAAATTATGAACCGTTTAATGCGTTGGAAAGTAGACTCGAAGCCCTTTCCAACAAGATATGGTTCATAATCTAGTTCATTAGGGATTGGTGTTAGTAGGCCTAAGAATTTATCTAATTAAGCTCTTGGGACAACTTTGCAATTCAACAGGTTCATGGTCCAACTTGGGTTCTACACCTTTAACTCAATCTAAATGGTCCCCAAACTACTCTAAGATCTATATAAAACATGGTCAATGATAATTTTACCCTTACATGTGTTAAATTACCTTTTTGCTCTTTAAGTTCAATGAGGGGTGTTACATAGGGTAACTTTAAAGTTAAACCTATAGCAACTCTGAACGACTTAGCTAGAAAATCATATACTATTAGAAATATTTTGAAGTCTATTTTACAATGTCATAAACTACGAGTCAATACGAGTTTTCTAAAAGAAGTTATGATCATTTTCCTACAAGGTGTTTGTGTTGACAAGCCAAATTATTTAATGTAAACTTAAAAAATTCACTAGTAAAACTATAGGACGAATTAGAATACAAACTTTATGCCTTTGGAAAGGCCTTGAAGTCTAATTTTCATAAAAATAAATGGTGATCAAATCTGAGTCTATGTAAGAGAGTTATGAGTGTTTTAATGCAAGCAGGTTAAATAGACAAGGCCCGATTGATCAAAATGCATGTAAGTTTTTAGAAACTCCCAAATTTTTAGATTTTGTATTTAAAAGTTTCTTAATCACTTTGGGATTTCCCTAGGGTCTATATAAGCAAAAGAAATCAACCTAATTCAACACCAAAATGCAAAGAACAAAGGAGGGGAAGAAAATCAAAGAAAAAACAATTGTTTGACGAAAATTTTGGAAGAGGAAAAAAGGGAAGAATACAACAAGTTTTGGAAATCAAATTTTCTACAACAACAGACAAATAACTTTGCAAAACATAGATATTTTATTATTTTGTTTAGGATCTTAAAAGTTCATTGACAAGAAAACTAAGTTTGAAAGTTTATTATTCTCTACAAGTAATGACATCATACCTACTTGTTTTCTAATTTTGTTTAGGATCTTAGAATAAAAACATATGTTTTCAAAAGTGATTTTCTATTATTTGTCTCATAAGTTCTTAAAAAATGAGGGGAGATGGAATTTGAAAGAAAATATAAATGTCATGTGGAATGAAATGATTGGCTGCATTAAATGAATAACAAAAGAAGTTCTTGGAGAATCTACAGGGAAAGTCCAACCATTTAAAGAAACTTGGTGGTGGAATGATGAAATCCAAAAAACCATTACAGATAAAAGATATTGTTATAAGAATTGATAGAAGACTAAAAATATAGAAGACCTAGAAATATATATGTAGGCATCATGGAAAGACTAAGGAGGTCTACCCGCCCCACTTCGAGGAACCTCATCCGGCTAATTTGGGTCGACCTCTAGGCTTTGGTTTGGAGTCGCCACAAACTCGGGTTTTTACAGGCGAGGTTGGATGCCTACCTCCCTTCCAAGGGAAACGAGGGTTGTAGGCTTTTTAGGGCCCGAGCTAGGCACTTGGGCCTATGTTTGACTCTTTAACTAGTCTAGTTTTTCAAGAATTTGGGTAAGCTGTTTGGTTACAATTAGGGAAGGTGTTAAGCACCCCAATTACCCACCTTTTTAGGGTAGCTCTTCTAACCTAGCAACTTCCAAGTGCCAGTAAGTGAAAATAAGTTAATAATGTTCGTTTGATTTTTGTTGGTCTAAACCACCCCCGTGGTGTGATCATTGCAAGTGAACTTGAGACATAGTCTCCGGCTACCTACATATCCGATCTTATATGGTTCA
>JAOXJP010130816.1:0-13605 GCA_025762735.1 Platanus orientalis | reverse complement strand
CTCTAGTGGCCCATTACTACTATATGATTTGATTTATTAGAGACTCAACATGAGTTGTTTGCATATATGATTTGATTTATCAGAGATCCAACATAG
This sequence comes from Platanus orientalis, assembly GCA_025762735.1. NCBI lineage: Eukaryota > Viridiplantae > Streptophyta > Magnoliopsida > Proteales > Platanaceae > Platanus > Platanus orientalis. The sequence goes on along the minus strand of JAOXJP010130816.1, from coordinate 13,509 downwards.
GTTGTTTGCATATGATTTGATTTGTGAGAGACCTAATATGGTTTATTTGCATGATTTTATTTCGTTGGAAGCCTTTTTTGGGGCATATGCATTTGGTTTTAGATTTTGATGGAAACCCTAGTAGGTTAACATATAGCATATGCCCACTTGGATTTGATTTGAAAACCCTTATGATTATTTCATGACACAAATATATGTTATATCATGGTAAAAACATATGTTTAGATTACTTGTCGAACATACATATGCATTTTGCATCCTTATTCTATTTTAATTCATCCATATCTATTGTTATACTTGCTTTGGCTTCATTTCTTTTTGCTGCATATTTTGTATATATTCCCGCTAAGCTTGTCAAACTCACCCCAATGGGCACCAACCTATAGATTGAAGTGATTGGGGGTAAAGATGATTCGTGAGCCACATGAGATGTGGGAAGAGATAGACATTGGACTGGTGGTCCATAGTTTACATTTTATTTTGTTCTTCACTTTTGGACATGAGATGTACTTTTATTTCAGTTTCTTGGTTTGTATTCCTCTTTGATGATGAAGATTATTGTTATGCTGATGGTTTGTTGAAGCCTTTATTTTGATATAGACTTGTGAATATCTTTGATTGGTTTAGATATGGATATGGTGATATTTTCCACTACAGTTTGGTTTAGTTTATTGGTATCATTATCTATTCCATTGCACTTTGATAAGAAAAAGATAAGCGAATGAGAAACTTCCGTTGCTACATATGATTGTGAATGGTTTATATGAGATACACTTATTATTCCGCTGCGTTATGTGTTTTATTTATATTGGATAAAATGCACTAATGGAAAAGTAAAAAAATTATATTGAATATTGGTTTGAGGACAAGTGTCACACTTAAAAAACGGGATCTCCCTAGCATGAGACACCGATTCAAGGTGTGTCATCTAATATCATGGATCCGAATTTGAGTCCAAATTCAACCCATGGATCTAGGTCATGACAAGTACAATGAATGAGAGAATCTTTGAGTAGGCTTAGATGTCCTTGAAGACCTTAATTCGGGTGTAGATGTCTGAGGCTCCATCTGTTGGTTTTCTTCTAACATCTCATTGCGTTAAACTTCTTGTTTTTCACCTTCAAAAACATTCTTAAGTTTCCATAAACCCCTTATTGCCTTGATGTTCTTCTGCATTGTCTTTATACATAGCCTTTTCATTGAATACTACATCTCTGCTTCTAATGACTTTTCGATTTTTATTGTCCCAAAACTGGTATCCAATCTCATTAGAATCATATCCAATAAAAGTGTACTTTTTTGAATTTGCATCAAATTTGTTTCTCTGGTCAACATCAACATGAACATAAGAAATATAACAAAACATTCTAAGATGTGAAAGGCTTACCTCTTTTCTTGTCTATACTTCTTCAGACAATCCACCATTTAATGGTATTGAAGGTCCTCTATTTATCAAGTATGTGGCTGTGCTAATTGTATCCACCCACAACATTTTAGGCAATTCCACATACAACCTCATGCTTCTGGCTCGCTCTACAATAGTTACGTTCATCCACTCAACCACACCGTTTACTGTGGTGTGCGTGGTATTGTCTTCTTCCTTCTGATCCCATCCAAATTTAAGCTCTTTGTTACAATATTCCCCTTCATTGTTAGACATTAAGCACTTTAAGTCTTAACTATGTTTCATTCTCAACCAAGGCTCTCAACATCTTTAACATGACAAAAACGTCGGACTTATGTTTCAGGAAATAAACCCACAATTTTCTGGTTGCATAATCAATAAAACTAACAAAATAATAAGAACCATCAAGTGAACATATCTGAGCTAGTCCCCATATATTAGTATGGATCAAGGCCCAATTCTAATTTTTGAAGCTTTAGCATCTTTCCTACTTTAGAAAAGTTAACCTTCTTCTATTTTCCAAAAATGCAGTCTTTGCAAAAATCTAAGTTTAGAACCTTCAAACATAAAAGCTTGCATTTTCTGTGGAGAATCTTTATTCATTTATTGCTTATGTGCCCTAATCTGCAATGTTGTGTATTTGAGTTAACACCCCTTTTAACTACATCAATGGAGCCTTGCTTTTCAATCAGATAGAATGTACCTTTCTTTTTTTCTCGAGCTATCACTAAGGTACTTTTTGTTACTTTTCACATGTCTCTAATGAAAATAGTTGTATATCTTGAACTTGCAAACTTGTCAAAGAAAATTAATTTTTTATTCAAACTTGGTCTTTGTCCCACACCATTTAACAAACCATGTATATCCATTACATAAGTTCAACTGAACATTTCCTTTGTCAATTATGTTGCAAGCCTTGTTGTTTTTAAGGTAGATTTTACCATAATCTCCTTACACATAATTCTTAAGACATTCTTTATATGATGTGGCATGAAAGGATGCACCAGAGTCTAACACCCAAGACTTCAACTTTTCATCTAATGCAAGAATCAAAGTGTCTTCAACAACATCAGTTGCAATATTTGTAGAAGCTTCTTTCTCCTTGTTGCTACCTTGCTTTGTATTATTTTTTTGTGCTCAATAATCCTTCTTGAGGTGCGATTTCTTTCCATAATTTCAACATTTTACACATGGCTTTATTGTCTTAGATTTACTCCTAGATTTTGACCTCCCACGGTCTTACCCTCTTTTAGCAGTTCTTTCTCTTCCTTCTACATTCAGTGCACTCCCACTTAATGATGCTTTTGTTGTTAAATTTGTACGAATTTATTCACTGAGTAGTATACTCACCACATCATTGAACTTCAAAATGCTTGAACATGAGGAATTGCTTAATGCCATAATTAAGACATTCCAACTCTTCGGTAAAGAGGATAGGATCAACAAGGCTCTAACTTCATCATCAAAGTTGACGAATACCGAGATCAACTGACTTGTGATTATGTTGAACTTGTTTAGATGTTCTACAATGGTTCCTCCCTCAGTCATCTTCATATGAAACAACCTCTTCATTAAAATTACTTTATTTGATGTGGATGGCTTCTCATACATCCGCGCAAGGGCCACCCATGAGATCTTCAGTGGTTTTCTCTTTGAAAATATTAAAAGCAACTGATGACGATAAAGAGAGTCTAATTGTACTTAGGGCCTTCTTATCAAGCACCTCCTAATCGGTATTTGACATCGTCTAGGGTTTCTTTGCTTTCCCTCCAAGAGGTTGATAGAGATTTTCTAATACAAGAAATCTTTTATCTACACCCTCCATAGTGCAAAGTTCGTACCATTGAACTTCTCAATCCCAAACTTTGTGGTTTTATCTACTTACGCCGGTATTACTTTCACTCAAAACGAAGTCCCCAAGTTCCTTGGCTTGTTGAAATTAACTTTCCAAAACCTCAGCTTTGATGCCAACTGCTAGGGAGAGTTTAAGCCAAACGCCTATCAATTAAACCAACAAGAAACAAAAATTAGGGAAAAACCATAAGAACACATGATTTATGTGGAAAACCCCAAATTGGAGAAAAACCGTGGAGTTGTAGAGAAAGTTTCATTCTATGGGGAAGATTAAAAGAGTTTTCTCTCAATTTTTTTACAAAACCACTCTTTTTTCACAATATTTTTTACTCTCTTAAACCCTAGACATCAATAAAGACCTTATATAGATCATACAAGTTGATCCCACCATGAAACCTAGGTTTCCTAATACTCCACGAACTTTCTAAAATTTGTCTCATCCCTATCAAATTGATCTGCCGACTAGTCAGATCACCTTTATGGTGTCTTTGTCTGTCTACAGCCTTGCTTCACCTGAACGTGTCCGGATCGAACCGTTAGTAAGATGAATCGATCCGACATTGTTGTAACTTGCTCTCTCAGTTCCTTCCACCTTCGGCTTGCTTACGATTCCACTCCAACATGTAATACTGTAAATTTTAATGTGTATTACGAAATCCTACCAGCTACCATGGTCATTTGAGCAGCTCCTAACAAGGGATATTAAAGATTAGGATTGCAAGCTATAAGATAGTTACCAACTGCAACTTGTTGCATTTGAAGATTTAAAGTATCGAATCTTAAGGGGCTCAAATGATAGAAAATAATTTTGACCGTTTGAAAAACTCAGGGTGAAAACAACATTTTGCTTAAACGATTGAAAATATTTTCGAACGTTTGAAATGCACAATCGGAGAAATTTTCAATGTTACAAGATTTTTAGATCCATTCATAGGAAAATGTGTGGAGATGCCAAAGATGCCTATATGCACCAATAAATGTCATTTTTTATGCCAATGGATGTCTAATGAGTCTATAGACACATCCTTAGTGTCTCTAGTAAGTCTACAAATAGAAGGTTTTCAGATTAAACATACTTGCATAATCTATGTTCTTTCTTATTCTTTCTTGTTTTCTCTACTATCTTTCGTAAAAACATAGCAGAAATTCTGCTTGAAGTTTTCTTGAGTTTTTGAAGTTGTACTGGTTGGATTTGAACCACATTCATTGTGATTCGTTGTGAGTCTTCTTATATTGTGCAGGTCCAAGAACATCGGTGTCGTTGAATGCTAGGACAATTGCCAAGAAAGCCCTACCACATCATAATTGTGGGAAGCGAATACCATTAATGCCTCTAGGCACGCTTTGACACATATCTGAGTCCATTCCAATTTGTTTTATTTGATTTTATATCTGCAATTATATAGTAGATTAGTTCAATTTCTTTTGTTAATTTATAAGTTTATATAATCTTTCCGCATAGTTCTTGAGAAATATGTTTTAACACTAAGAGAAACACTCAGGCTTCCAAGCATGAAGAAAACCCATGAAGGCTAAAAGGGGAACCCCTAATCTGCCCTTTGCATGCAGGGGAACACATCACTTTGAAAAGTGATTTACACTTTTTGGGAGGGTGTAAATCACTTCTTGATATGATGTGTTCCCCATTGCATGTAGGGCAGGTTAGGGGGACTTTAGGAGGGGCACCAAATCCTAGGGAGAACCAAACAAGAACCCAACAATATCCAGGTGGGATTTGGTAGGACAACTTAAAGAGTGCCTAAAGTAAGAATGTCAAGAGGGTTGATACATCAGCGACGAAAAAGTGAAATATGATTTTTTGGGGAAAGATCTTATGCGAGAACGTATGGGTTGGTTAACGCAGGACAGGGTCTGTCATGCAACACCTTGCGCAAAAATAAAAAAGGTAAAGAACAGGGGCGTGGGACCTGGCGTGGGTTACTTCTTATCGGTCCCACGCCTCTGGTTATGTTAAGAGGATAAAAACAAAATTTAGATTGAGGCTTTTGTCTGGCGGTCCATCCCTTCACCAGTACCCATGACGTTGGAGGAGAACGCGCCGGCGATGGCAGATCAAGTCAGCTTTGTCGGGATCTAAACAAACCATCTTTATTGCTTTTTTTTTTTTAACTAGCCAGCGACTGGTTTCGGCACAAAAAAAGATTGCCTACAAAATCTGCAGATCGATTTCTGGTGTCTGCATTTTTTGAAGTGTGACGTCTTACCTTCTTACCCTAGGCCATCTGCATTTTTTGAAGTGCGAGTTTTTGGGCCCTCCTTCCTTCTCAATTCTTCTTCCCCTTCTCTATCTTCACTAAATACATTCTCTTCTACCCCTCCCCTCTCTTTACACTTTCATCTCTGTCTTCCTATCCTTTTACTCTCTCTTCGTTGATGTTGCGGGCAATGTTTAAGTTTCGGTCGACTGACGGAGCTCATCTGCGATTACTTTAGAAGGAAGGTTAAGGTTTTAGGGCAAGAACTCCATTCCGATTCCAGCGTTGTCACCTTCCCTCTCTCTAACCCTAACCTCTCTATTCCATAGTTGGCCGTCAGCTCCAGTGAACAACACACTTCTCTTTTATTGAAACCTCCTCGCTTACCACTATTCCAATCTTCTTCAAAAATCGTATTTACCACCCTCTAATCCCGTTTAGTTTCTTTCAATCGGAGAGAGCTCCACCCCTTTACAGAAATGGTCGTCCCCTTCTTGCCCTAATGATGAGGAGAAGGGGTTTTAAATGACTCTGTCCCACCCAAACCATGAACTGGGTCCGGTTCATGTGTCATTTTCATTGCCGCTGGCCTGGACAACGAAGGCTCTTCGATCCTTCTGGCTTATGGATCTTTTTTGGTTCACTGTTGAAAACTAACGAGCTTTTGAGATTTTTGTCTCAAAATATCTTGCCCGACTGCCCGATTGTCATGATGTAACTCTTCTTGAAACTATCAGCATTACCCTGTGTTGGTTGTCATTTTTTATTGTCTTTATATTGATTTCATACTTCGAATATAGTACTATTTCCTACTGATTCCAGCCCCATTGATTGATCCATGCCAACTACGGAGAACAGATCAGCCGGAACATTGAGGGGGCTTGCATCCCTTGTGGCCACATGGCAGGATGCATGTCTTGTTTGAATGAGATCAAAGCCAAGACCCAAAATGTCTTTGCAAATTTCAAGAGCCACTCGATCGCTTCAGTGATTATGAGGATGGTTTCACAGAGTTGCAACAACAGAATGCCTTTGCAAATTAAGGATAAAAGCTTCAGTACAATCATACAAAAAATAACATAAACTATGTTTGTCTGTATCAGATGCACAATCTTTTAATTGGCCACCGCTTAATGCCTTTGTCCATGTCAATGATATAGTTCAACATGTATTGGATTTTTTTCCCCGTATACTCACCACGTATGTATTAGAATCTTGGTGTCACCAAATTAAAAAAAAGAAGATTGTTTCTCCCCAATGAAGTTTCAAACTTTCAAAGGATAAAAGAGGGCTTCCTTTCATTTTCAATGTGTCGTCCAACTTTCCATACTAGTCTACTAAAAGAACTTTTGGGTGTTGCTTGACGGATTGGTAATCCAAACCTGTTGCTTGATAGTCAAAAACTCTTCAGACAGGGAAGTTCTTGGCACACCTTGAACTCATTACCAAAATCCCTTAAAACAAGATTTGGACAAATTATTCCATAATTGTTTCAGAATCCAATGAGGGAAGCCATGACTGAACCATATAAAAGAGAGCTTTTCGCTTTATATAAAGCCAAAGTACTCTAACCACAGAGATAAATTGAGATGTTTGGATCACTACCTTATTCCAAGTTCCCACCAAATCTTTAGCAACTTGAGGTGGTCTTGAAAATTCAGATTGGCTGAAGCTTCCATGTTCACCATGTATACAAAAGCAGTAGGTGGCAGTCCCAGAATTCATTGCCAAATAAAAATTGTCCATCCCCTGTGAGTAGACATTCCGCCACATCTTAATCCTCTATACACCATGGGTAATAAAAAGGAGCCTTGCATTGGTATGTTTCCAGTAATCCATCATGTATTTTTACCCAATTGGTTATTTCGGTAAGCTTTAATTCTGCTCATCATTCACGTATTTCATGTCCAGATGATACAATCTTATCAGAAAACAATGGAAAAAGCTTTCAAATGGTACCAGAATTGAAGCATTTGGACACTACTCTAAAAGATAACTACAAAAAGAACACTAGTAAAGTGACAGGTTTGTAATCCCATTTATTACGAGCTCTGTATGTTTTTTCAATAAATGCACAATGGTGAAATTAAACATATAAATAAATCCACATCCAATCTCAATTCAGATCTTGAAAAATTTGTATCCATACTCAGCACTTATCATCCCTTTTCCTCAATCACCCATGCGGCTACACCAAAAATCACTTGTTGAATCACTAAATATCTGTCACAAAAAAAATTGATCAATTTTACAAATGCTTAGGGAAATCTGATTGAGTAGTTATCTCCAACAATATTTAACAATTTTATAACTTCTTACTCTGAGCTCAATACAGTGAAACAATTGAGAAGTACATCAACAACAAAGAAATATGATGTTCCCATGTCCACCCTGTTTGACAAATCCAGATTAGTTAGCCCTTTCTGTGCATAAATATTAAAAGATGGTCAACTAATGAACATGGTTTGACATGCTAAGACCAAGAATTACTAACCTCTATTAAGTTGTCCAAAATGGGACTGTGAACAAATTTTTGACCATCCTTCATCCAAAAGGGGACTTGTCCATTAAATGGTCTGGATCGATGCTCACTAGTCAAATGCAATCATGTAGCATTCAACAGCCTTATGGACTTTGAGAAGGTCCTCTGTGGTTAGTGGTTAGCAATTATTCACCCAGTTATACCTGGTCCATGTTAGAACATCATCCGTGCTCTAGGCGATGGGGAAAATGAGACATAAAACTTAATTCTTCCTTTTTAAGAGATCTAGTGTGAGGTGATGCAGATAATATGGTTGAATATGCCATCAGCAGAACAGCACTGGACTCTCCAAACCATAAAACCTAAACTCTTTCCCCTAATTACTGACATTGATTTTCTTTCTAGACAATCAAGTTGAGGTCTAAATTCAAAGTAAAATCAATATGATTTCATGCATCATCTCAAGGATTGATTCACTAATTGAATGATACAATCAAGTTGGCAGCCAGGGGATGGGTTTGAAAATCCATAGCCATCCTTGAAGAAAGGCAAAGTCAATTTAGTCTTCCAAGTAAATGAGGAGGGAAAAAGGAAAAAGGAAAACACACACACACCCCTCTGCTTTTTTAGACCTCAAGTGGCTCAAACTACAACAGAGAAGCAAGAGGAGAGTCCCATTGAATTGGAGATTATTAAAAAGCTTTATAAAGACATCTATTGGGCATCGGGCCTTGGCCTGTCTCAAGATAAGACCAGGCATGGCCAAAGCTTAAGCTTGGGCTTGGACTCTAGCCTGGGGCCTATCAGGCCTAGTCTTAGCCTGGTCTTTTCGGACCAAATCTTGGGTTAGGCCTGTGCACAGCCTCAGAGAAGATGCTTGTAAAATTAAATTTACTTTTGAAAAAAAATTCATAAATGGTAGTGGGCTCCATTAATTATTTCTTTTGATGTGAGGTGAGAAGTGGTCTTATGTGAGACTGTAGGTATCCTCTAATCACAATTGGAGCCTTGGCTTGTATTTTTTTTAGGGAAACTTAAACTGGATTACTGGAGTGCTGGTCCATCATCCTCAGCCGGCCCTAATTCTCTATTATCTATTTCTGATCGTTAGTATTTTAGTCACTCCTTGAAGATTTAGATCAGGATCATTATAATCCTCAGATTAGTTACAATTGTGGTGTAAGAACAACCATAGTGTTTTGAATAAAGGAATCATGAATAACAAAAGTAGGGTCAGTTAGAGCAAAGAAAAGAAGGAAATTTTAAAAGTGATAGTGGATAAAGCTAAGCAAACAGGAGAACACCAAAAGGAAGGGGAGGAAAGCAATGAAAAGGAGGGAATCCGAAAGTATATAGTAGATGATAAAGTTTTTATTTTATTTTTATTTTTCTAGATAAATAGTGGATGATAAAGTTAAAGTGTATTACCTACTAAACTAGCTAAAGTTCATTGCCTACTTAAACTTTACATTTTATTATATGAATTAAACTACAAGTGTAATCTAGAACATTATGATCCAAAGCTTCAACATTGAGTAGCCCACTAAATATTAAGCCAGCCAAGCAAGGACACATGTCCAGCAAACCTCCTTGTTATGCTTCCACAAAAGTTTTCACTTTCAGTTCTTGAGTTTCCATTGTCCCACAATATTTGACTGACATGAGTGAGTACAGTCAACTAGAATTGATATCGTGAAATACACCATCTTATGAAATCGAACTGAGGTCTGGATAGATCAAATTTGTTAATGTTCAATGTTAAGGTAACTTGTATTTAAATATTTTAGTTTTATTAATTGCAAGAAACCTATAGGCTATAGTTCAGTGGATAGAGCAAATATTTCCTAAACGAAAAAGTCAGTCACATGTTAATTTTACTGGCATGATATCTTCCCCATGGGAGTGTGGGAAAGGATGGGTAGGATTTTTGAAACTTCGTATAAAATCAAATCACCCGTTTGGTATGTGCCTATGTGGTTGAGTGGTATGATTGGAAGAAATGTAAAAAATGTGTATAGTTTGATAAATTGGGTGCTATCGTTATAAGATAAAATATTGTTGTTATTAAACAAAATTCATTTAGGTGATACGGAATGTTCAGGGTCGCCAGAATCAACACCACATACCAATTGAAAACACAAATGTGTATTATTCAATCTTGTGTGTGGCGATGAATGATAATCCATGTGACTCCAAATATTTTGCCTCACAAAATTGAATTGTCATTCTTATTCTTAGTATAATTTATTTTAAATGCGAAGTACAATAGGCTTTAATCCAATGTAGCGGATTCCCTCTAAATGAACGCATTTTCAAAATATTTTAACTCATAACTTGCTTGCAATGCATGTCATGTTTTTGCCTCTAGGGGCACCGCTTTTTCAAACATGGATGCTCCATAGAGTTTCCTCTTTTTAAAAGATTTTTGTCTCTTCATTTGCATGATTTCTATATTGTATGAACATATATTTTAAAAACATTTTCTTAAACCCAAAGTGATCTTTATTAATAACTAACAAGTGGCTAAATGTCCAAAAACCCTTCCACAAGAGCCCATTAAAATAAAAACAATTCAACTTAAAATCAGATATTGATTTCTTAAGAGTCATGGGTGTGCTAATGTCAATTCCCAAGTGGATTTTGATTAAGCAAGAAGCCCGATCACCTAGTGAAGTCAAGATAGTAAGCTTGTGTATGTATAATGTCATCAACTTTTTACCTTGAGGATTTATAGATCAACGACAAAACATGAGATTTCACCTTTTCAAGACAGGCGTCCTTCAAAAAACCTAATCACATTCAACAAGCAACATTGACTAACTATTACAGAGCTGTTTATTTAGACGCATCAAAGATGTCATGACTAACAATTATAGTGTAAAAACCATGTGAAACCCAGTCTTGATGAAAACCTGGAAAGACGTCAAGAGAAAAAGAGGGACAAAACAAAATAAACAAAAAGAAATCCCAATTCTAAGGAAAAACCGAGAGGGTCTTGGGGGTAAAAAAGAAAAAAAAAAAAAAATTGTCCAATCAAACATATGTTTTTCATGAAGAAATCTGACAGCCAACAGTGTGCTTCTGAAGCTCCACTCTGATGATCAACAACATGCTCCTAGTGCTCTACCATTGCAGTAGACAATCATGCTCCTAATGCTCCTAAAAAGGATAGGAGGCCATCTTTGGCTGATCAGATTCTTAAAAAGACCCATATATAATTTTTCACTAGTCAAACACTTTGGACCAAAATACAGAGCCTCTTTCTTTTTAAACACAAAATTCTTCATATATTAAACCCATGTCGACTGTCAAGCATAGTCTCAATTGTTCATTAAAATGAGGGAATGCCATCTTTAGTGGACCAGAATTCTCAAAATAACCTATTCAAAGTTGTTCACTAGTCAACCATTTTAAGCCAACAATAAAGGCTTCTTCTCGTTAACCACAACTACCTTGATTGTTCAAATACATTCACATTACTAATCTTAACTCACTTCCATAGCAGTATGCTATAGCATCAACTTTCACAACTATAGCTGCGCAACCTCAGTTCTATCACAATGATAGACTCATTCCATTTTTAGTCCATCTCATGCACAATTTGAAAGGAATTTATGTGTACAATTCAATATGTTCAAATATTCATCATTATGTACCTAATCTTATAGAATGAACCATTTCTCAAATAAGACTTTCATCAAACCTCTCTTATTACAGTAGTCATAAAAGAAGGGAACCTCAAAAAAAAAAAAAAAAAAAAAAATAGGATTTCCCCACTTAATCACTTCATTACAAAAGCTACCATCAATATTGAACCTTCAAATTCAAAAGATGAAAGACATTTACCAATGAACTACACTTGACTTGATCCCTAAACCAAGGTACGTAGGCAACCTAAATAAGGTTCAGTCACATTCTGTATATCTTTATACACTTTACAAACTTGAACATACCTAGATAGACATCTTATCTTTTAAACCTTTCAAATTACCTCTATTCATAGACTGTTATGATAATCATAACATATTGAACAAATCAATAATCTAATGGGCAAGTTACAATGTTGAGCCTAAGCCACATTTTGTCTTATATTTAAGACCTCTCTTCATTATTAGACAATTGAGATAATACTTAACAATTAATAATCATCTTTTGGGCCTTTTACCCATTTCTTTCAAACCCATAATCTAAGCCCTATTTCATCCCATGAACAAAGACCTGCTTGATCTTGAGACAATAGGGGCATGACCATTGGCAACACATTTTAAAGCACAATCAATGGCCAATACATGGTAGATTCAGACATTAAGAGCTATTTAAGAAAAATCAGGTCCAAGGTCTGTTACAAATGCCGACATAATAGAGAACTCCATGCACACATTTTCTCCAGCTCTCATGCTTAATCAATGAGCTCAAAACCTCACTACAACATATCACATGACATCATGCCTACGTAAGAAATAAATATAGACTTCACTAGGTAATAGGGATCTAGATTGAGTTTCCCGCAATAATCACCTCCACTAATGGATTAAGCATATCACAAACATGATTTTTTTCATGTCAATACATAAAATTAAGCAATCTAAACCATTTAAAAAACAAACAAACAAAAAGAAGGGGTCATCTTGAAGGCCCCATTCAAAACAACCCTTGAGGCCATTTTAAAGGCTACTTTCAGACGAGTATCATGCCATCTTAAAGATCGCATTCAGAACAATCCTTGAGGCTATTTTGAAGGCCATTTTCAAACAAATTGACAAACTAGGTTTAAGGCCCCCACAAACAGCAGCAACAACAATAACAACAAACAACAATAACAGACATCACCAGCAACACAACAGGACAAGTATTTCTCAACAAAACAATTAGGCTGATTCAGGCCACACAAATTTTGGCTGATAGACCAACCAAAGGCAAAACCCCTTGATATTGCTCTTTGAGCAAAAGCAATGTCACCATCATACCATAGCCTATCTATTATCTATGGCAAGATTATCATGAGATAATATTTAGCACTAATCTTTCGGGATCACCATAGCTTTTGGAGCAAGCTTACAAATACTTCTTCCAACAAGCCCTGACTCTATCGCACAAGGTTCAGTAATTCCACGACAATGTGGTGTTACAGAAAGGCAAACCCCTTTGATACTGCTCTTTGGGCATGATCAATATCACCTTCATACCATAACCTATCTATTGTCCGTGACAAGATGGTTATGACATAATGTTTAACACAGATCTTTCGGGATCACCATAGCTTTTGGAGGAAGATCACAAATTCTTATCCCAACAAGCCTTGACTTTTCTGCACAAGGTCCAATAATTCCAAGACAATGGGGTGTTACAAAAAGGCAAACCCCTTTGATACTGCTCTTCGGGCATGAGCAATATCACCATCATACCATAGCCTATATTATCCATGACAAGATGGTCATGACATAATATTTAGCACAGATCTTTTGGGATCACCATAACTGATAATTGCTTAAAATTGCATAATTATCATAATCAAAATGAGCATTATCACATTTATTTTATGTATATTTATA
>JAOXJP010130805.1:0-13606 GCA_025762735.1 Platanus orientalis | reverse complement strand
GTTACATCATCCGAATCAAGTAAGTATTTCATTTATTTTATTTAAGTAATTTTTGTAGTTTATAGTAGAGTGCACATGTATGTAGAATATTGAAATAACAATACAGCAATTAACAGTGAAGAGATGGAGCGAGAGTGTGGCAACTGGCAAAGGGTGAAGAGTATGTGTTTGCCTTAACAATCCTATGTTTCTTTGTAATATCTACGTGAATGGTCTCCATTATACAAATAAACCAGATTTTCTTTTTCCAATACTATGAAAGGCGGAGGGGGAAGGGAGGGACTAAAAAACAGAGCTTGTCTTCCGAACAACACTTAACTAATCATCCAAAGATAAACCATTATGAACAACACCCAAATAACCAATTAAGTGGAAAATGAAGGATGGAGGAGGCCAAACAAGGGTGTTTCGGTAGTCATGCAACCTAAGGGAAGAAGTATGAAACTCACACTACAAACAAAGTGCAATGGGTTGTGCTTATCTACAACTTCCAAAGACATTGGACATTCAACCTCTATAAAATCCTTTCTTTTTCATATTTGAGTCGTCCTTTGGTCTCCGATGAACCCAACAAAGTGCAAGATTTCGTAAGCGATTTGGGTGAGGAGTCTGTATCGGCTGGTCCTATTGCAAAGTTGATCCCCACGCTACCACCAGTGGTGGTGGAGGTAGAAGTAGAACCAATCCATTATAGAATTGTTGTCTATAGGTTTGAAATCCCAACCTTTCTTTGATCCAAATGCTACCATGTCTCATGCATAGGCACATCCTACATTCCTACATGCTTGCTAAGTATTTATTTGTGTTGATGCTATAAACGTGGGTCCTCGTGAAAACATAACTCAACTAATATAAAAAAAAAAAAAATTGTAAAATTTAGTGTCTAGGACACTAGAGGACGTCATATGGAATACAATGGGTGGGTGATGCATTTTTTGAAAATTGAATATGCATTTCATTCCATATGTCGTCCCCCGGTGTCTTGGACACCATCTTAGACACCAAATCCTGGACAAAACATCCTTTCCGATGAGGAATATATGAAAATTTTCTAAAACGTATGGGAAAAAATGACAAAACCTAGCAGATCCCTTCCTTGGATGTCGGATCCCCCATTTCCTTTGCTTTCTAAGCTCGAAGTTTTTTTATTTTTTATTTTTAGAGCACAAAGTTAGGTCACAGTGAACTGCAAGAAATATCTCTCTTGGTGTGTGCGCTTGCGTCCATCAATGGCAGCATCTCGTAAGGTCTTCCGATATAGATCGGTTTTCACTCAAACCCTCTCCCTCAAGACCACATTGACAATGCTCTCTCACCACAATCAACATCAACTTTGGCACAAGTTCTCGAAACCCAACAACTTCCTAGGGAGATGGAAACCCATGAAGGATCCAAAAGAAAAGCATAGACAAATTTTGGGCAACCGATGAGAGAGTACGAGAAGCAGGCCAAGTTTATCCACAAGAAGTCTATCCATGAGATGGAGTTGCACAGACACGAGAGCGACAGAAGGATGAAGCCAAGAGAGAGGCCATTCGTCTCACCCGGAAGGAGCAAAAGGCTGCCAAAGCTATGATGGTTGTGGCACGAGCTGCTGAGCGAAAGGTCGTTGAGGAGGAGTTTTGACAAATCCTAGTGAGTAGATTGACTCCTTCTGTTTCTTTTTTTTTTTTCTTTTTAATTGAGAAAGTGAAACAATATTTGGTTTTCCTTTCTAAAGTTTTCATAATCGAAAACCTAGGGTTTTTAGTACGTCAAGCTCTTTGGGATATCTAAGTTGTAATTTTTTATTTTTTATCTTTTGATAAGAAAAAATAGATAATCAACACTCCAAAAGCAAAATATTTGATAAATTGAATCTTCCATCAAAAGATCTTACAAAGCTTATCATGCATGTCAAGCTTGGCCTACTCAGATTTTGACTCAGTAATCTAAAAATCCAAAGTAAATGATATAAGCCGTTAAAAGTACAGTACAATAGCAAGGTAGACTTATCTACATTCTAAACTCTAAAATCTAAACTAAAGTAAAAGCACTACTATTAGTATTAGTATATCGAAAAAAACAAGTACATCTTTTCAAAAGAAAAGCAAGATACAATTACATCTCCATGGTCTAGGCTTATATGATTAGAAGCTATAAAGTTAAAGTTTAAAGTGTAATCATCTTATCACTTCAGTCTTCATTCTTTTAAGCTCTTTATTCTTTCTTTCTTCTAGGGTTTTGAATGTCTTTAAGAGCTCACTTTTTGGAGACCGTAAGAAAGAAACCCCAAGTCCAAAAAACATTAGGATTTCTTACATTTTTACACTTTTTTTATATTAGTTGAGTTATGCTTTCACAAGAACCCACATTAATGACATGATCAATACAAATTAATACTTAGCAAGCATGTAGGAATGTAAGATGTGCCTATGCATGAGAGATGGTAGGGTGGGGATCCGAGAAAGGTTGGGGTTTTAAACCTATAGACAACTATTCTAGAATGGATTGGTTCTACTTCTACCTCCACCGCCATCAGTGGTAGTGTGGGGATCAGCTTTGCAATGAGACTAGCCAATACAGACTCCTCACCTACATTGCATGTGAATCCTGCACTTGGTTAGGTTCACTAGAGACAAATGGACGACTCAAATATGAAAAAGAAAGGAATTTATAGAGGTTTAATGTCCAATGTCTTCGGAAGTCGTCGATAAGCGCAACCCAGTTGCACTCTATTTGTAGCGTGAGTCCCATACTTCTTCCCTTAGGTTGCATGATCACCGAAACACCCTTGTTTGGCCTCCTTCATCCTTCATTTTCCACTTAATTGGTTATTTGGGTGTTGTTCAAAATGGTTTTATCTTTGGATGGTTAGTAGTGTTGTTCAAACGACATGCTCTAGTTTTGAGTCCCTCCCTTCCCCTTCCACCTTTCATAGTATTGAAGAAAGAAAATCTGATTTATTTGTATAAGGGAGACCATTCGCATAGATATTACAAAGAAGCATAGGATTGTTGAGGCAAACACGTACTCTTCACCTTTTGCCAGTTGCCACACTCTAGCTCCATCTCTTCACTTCTCAAGTGCATCCAGTTTATTTGCCTCGCTGATTCAGTGTCATCAAAACCAGATGGCATAGCCTATCATCCGAGCTATGACCTCTCTCTTATGGATGTGTTATTAAGGATGATCAATGAATAAGAAATGGACTTTACAAAAAACAAATGACTAATAAACGGTTGCGTGCTTGCTTGAATATCAAATGTCAGTGGAGGTCCATCATCCCCAGAATCTGGCCTTCTTTATGCCATTACAGTACACCCAGCAAGAGCAGCACCCACTCCTCCCTCCCTAACCAAAGCGTCACCACCCCGGCGTCATTAACCGCTCTTAGATCCCAAAGGTCCATTTACCGATTCAAATCAAGAGCTTTTCCTACGAGAACAACAGCAATAAGGCTTCCCTCAAATCTATATTTCAACAATATAGAACTGAACTACAATAAAAACCAAACCTGATTAACGAGCTGATGAGGTTGAAGAAGGAGAGGGTCGGTGACTGAACGTGCCATAGAACTCCTCGAACTCCTCCGCAAAAGACTGCCTCTTTGACCCTTGAACCGAGTATCTAAGGGAAGTAGAACAATTGAATGGTAGTGTTCCATTTTGTTGATGCTGCTAAAAGAGGAGTGCCTCCACGATAACTTGTTTTACTCGTTGGAAAGTGAGAGGTTTAGTTCCTAAATATAAAATAAAAAATTGAATGGGGAGGAGAAAGAGAACAAATGATAGCCATAATATTGAAAAACGAGAGGGATTGAACATACCTAAAGACAATCACGCAGCGGAAGAAAACAAACCACACTTATACCCACGTTGCAAGGAAGGAGGTTGCCTCGTTAGAGCTAAACACCAACACCCATCGGGGAAACAATACTACAAGAATGGTGTAGGATTTCCACACCGTAAACCCTTATAAAAAAAAGAGAGAAGAGAGCAAGAGAGAAGTCTCCACAAGATTACCAAAGTGTGATCTCGTTTTTGGCAAGGCCACATACTTATAGAGGCATTGTGAGAGTAGTTTTACTCCACTTAGGTCTCTAACTCCCACTAGGACTGATCTACAACTCACTGGATAAGTTTGGAGGAGTTCTAAGTGCAATAGGATGCCCACATGGATGTCCTAGATAGACTCAAACTCCAACAGCCATTTGCCACACTCTCGCTCCATCTCTTCACTTCTCGGGTACATCCATTCAACTTTCCTCATTGATTCAGTGTCATCAAAACCAAATGGCAAAACCTATCCTCCGAGCTATAACCTTTCTCTTATGGATGTGTTATTAAGGATGATCAATGACTAAGAAACAGACTTTACAAAAAACAAATGACTGATAAACAGTTGTGCGCTTACCTGAACATCAAATGTGAGTGGAGGTCCATCATCCCCAGAACCCGGCCTTCTTTGTGCCATTACAGTACAATAAGCAAAAGCAGCACCCACTCCTCCCTACCCAACCAAAGCATCACCACCCCAGTGTCATTAACCCTAGCTCTCAGATCCCAAAGGTTCCATTTACTGATTTAGGTCAAGAGCTTTTCCTGCGGGAACAACAACAACAAGGCTTCCCTCAAATCCGCATTTCAACAATATAGAACTGAACTTCAACAAAACTAAACCTGATTAGCAAGCTGATGAGGTTGAAGAAGAAGAGGATCGGTGACTAAACGTGCCCTAGAACTCGAACTCCTTGGCAAAAGACTGCATCTTTGACCCTTGAACCGAGTATCTAAGGGAAGAGGAACGGTCAAATGGTAGAGTTCTATTTTGCTGATGCTACTGAAAGAGGAGCACCGCCACGATAGCTCGTTTTACTCGCTGGAAAGTGAGAGGTTTAGTTCTCAAAGAAAAAATAAAAAAATCGAGCAAGGAGGAGAAAGATAAAAAATGACGGCCATATTATTGAAAAATGAGACATTAGTGGGTCATGCACAGTTTCACAACATTAACGTTGTCGTTGTCTCACCGTTTACCAATAAGCCACGTGGTAGTCCATCATGAGTGGGACAATTTGGTCCATTTTATAAATGGACTAGTGGATATGGCCTCGTGAGGAAGGACAAGCTATAAGAGGTAAAGGCAGGTCATGATGGGACTTGGGCAGCCCACCTTGGTCTAATCCCAGCCATTGACGAAGTCTTCAAGAACAACAAGGGCAACACCCCTAACCAAATCCAAACCATGAAGTGAGAAGATACAACAAATCTGACTGAAGAAGACCTCCTATAGAGGCCTACAAGTGTTCAAACTTTGAAAAGCCTCCAGCAGAACACCCAGGTTGGAATCCAGTACTTGGTTGCATGGCTTAGCGGAACTGGAGTTGTGCCTCTTTACAACCTCATGGAAGATGTTACAACTGCTGAGATTAGTTGAGTTCAAAACTGGCTATGGTTGAAATACGAGGTGGTTTTGAACTGAGACGTTCTTGGGGTGAAGGTGAACTCGGAGCTCTTTGAGAAGGTGGTGGAAGAAGAGATGGCTAGGATCGAGAGAGAGGTTGGCAAAGAAAAATTCAATAAGGGAATGTACAAGGAGGCCTACAAGATTTTCATCCACCAATGCATAACTCCCACCCTGGATGATTTTCTAACCCTAGGTGCCTATAACCATATTGACTATTGTCCATCAACCCAACTGATCCTTTAAGCTCTGAATAAGTTCATTGAACTGTATGTCTAGCGTATTTATTTTTTGTTTTCGTAGTCATCTGTCATTTTCTCCAGTTGTGATCCTCCTCTTGAGCTTTGTCCTTGTTATCAAACTACCACTAACAATAGTTACAATAATCTCTCTTTGTTTTTTGGATAGTCATTGGTGAACTTCTAAATTTACAACCTACTTTATAGTACTGTAATGTGGTTTAGACATATATTCCTGTAATGATGAGATAGTCTATCCAAGAGAAGGCAATGAAAAACTAGCTTTTATTCTTCCAAGAGAACCAATTCACGATGTGAAAAAGGATTAGTGTTTAACATGAGCAATGCCATCCAATACAATTGGGATACTAGTGGCCTATCCAATAGTCGTCTTAGTTGGTTTGTAAATAAACATGTATAATGAAAATTTGCAATAGTGAATCAAAAAGAAAAGGGTGCTTATTTTCAGAAATGCTAATCAATAGAACAAAACTGAGTAGAAAGGATTTAGTTTGCATATATTTAGTCAGCTAGGACTTGACTACGGGGCTATTGCAAATCTTTTCTGAAGACTTGGAATTTAAGAGGTTTAAGGGGCTAAGCGAATTTTTCATTCTAAAGTTTTACAAAGAATTTAGAAACCACCAATAAAATTTTTATGAAAACAACAAACTTTGCCTCTTGCTTATTAATTTGTGGTTCTCAAGCCAAGCCTTGCACACAAGTCTTGTTACCATGAGACAATGGAAAATAGCAAACATTTTTCATGTCAACCACTAGTTCAGTCAATTAAATGCATTTTTTACATGTTGTAATCCAATTGGCAAGAAAATCCCAAAGCAGAGGAATGAGACATTCATTGACATAATTATAGAGAATATGGGCTTGACATTAAGATATGAATAACCAAATTAGGTAATAGATAAGCAAGTACCTTACCTATCATGTGGCTCAATTGGTAATCATGGTTTAACAATGTAGCTAGATGAATTTAATATATAATCAAGCTTTGAGAACTGACTTTCTTATCACATGTGCAACAACTGCTATGACAATTCCTAGTGACCCACCAACAATAACTTGTGATAATTGTGAGAATCCAAAATGTAAGGCTCTTACATTTATAGTGATCATAAACGATGGCTTCAATGGATGTGTCATTTTGATGTTTGAGATTGGGAATCTTTCAACCTACCATAAAAGCACACTGCCGTGGAATTCAATTATGAGATTCTAAGAAACAAACTTCACTATAATAGAAAACCAAAATTTCTTTCTTTGAAACAGAACTCATGAGTAATAATACTTCCTTAAATATGTGGCCTAGAAATGCATTACTATAGGTAGGATAGGTATCAAAAATCTTCTATTTTTGATGAGGAAGTAATACTGTCTTTTATAGAGATAGAAAACTCCCCATGGAAAATTTTCTAATGCTCAACTTTGATGGTGGTGAAGTACCAAAAAAAAAAAAGGAAAGAACAGTTGGCGCTTACACTCCACAATTACTATTTTAGTACTTAATAAGCTCTAATAGTTTATAGAAAATAGTGTTGTACTATATTCTATATATACAGTATTCTGTGAATAAGTAATACTTATTTCATATAAATAAAATATTAAAAATCATATGAAAGGAACCACTTACTTGACTGGATGAATTGACAATAAATCATACTCGAAATTGATCAAGGCTAGTGTTTGACACTATGCCCTTAAAACAGATTTTGCCCCTCGCAGTGGTTCTTATAATCATCATGAACGTTTGCCTCCTAGGAAACAATGATCTATACACACAAAAGAAGCATTGCAACCTGTGTACCTAGCGAATCAAACTTGTGTTGTACTCTCTCCCTTAGAACACGAGAATGCTATCATACTCTTTATATGCCTAATTCGAACATCCTCTATGATGCCTAAGGAACACTACGAATTTTAAATTCAGAATTGAGTAATTGAATTGTGTAAATAAAATGAAGGAGAGATGTTTATTTATAGACTTGTTTATGTTTGTTCGAAACAGGCATATGGACACAACCTTTGGTGTTCGAACAGACACAAATGCAGAATGTTGCAATTTAGTAGCTACCTACACATCCGTACGAAAAAGACAGGTGTGAAAGGGGATGGTTTAAGAGGCACCTACATGTGTCAATGAGTGTGATTTAATAGCCACATGTGTGTCTATTCATTCCAATAGTCATCAAGGGTATAACTATAAAATCCATATGAATGGACACACCCCCACAAGGGCAAAACTGTAAACACATGTCCCCCACAAGTGTAACAAAAATAGAGTAATAAAATTATTACTTTATTTTTTCTTATTGACCTAACCTGGACCGGTCCGGCGAGCATGTGTGTGTGTTTAAATATAGGCCCAACCCATGTTGGCTAGGTCCTCCACCATCCACAAAACACTGGTGTCCATTGGGGCCCAAACTTATGTTCAACACTAGTGTATATGAACACACAAAGTTTTATGGTCTTGTCCATGTGAGACTATTCAAATTTCACACTTTTACCAGTGATCAATTAGGCACTTTTGGAGACAATTTATCATTCACCCATTAATGATTTTGAGCAACCAACTATACAACGTTGTTCTCCTCGTTGAGGTGAACATGAACCCATACGGACTCACTTCAAACAACTTGTGGGTCTGGTTTTTATTTTAGCTCAAAGATGCCAACCCAGTCAGATTTCGAATCTGAGCACACAAAATTTGGGTGTTTCAATACTATTTTCCAACAAATAGTAGGAATGGATTCCACTCCTTAGGGAATAATTTATAACATCTAAATTCTAATAATTTATAGACTCTTGAAAATTCAATGGGGTTGTAAGCTATTAGAATATCCAATAGGTTTTTTTTACAAAGTTGAAAAATGCATATTCATTATAAATAATGGAAAACAATAGCTACAACCCTACAACTATAGGGAGCTTAAAACATTTATATATAAAAAAAAATTATATAGGAGAAAAGTACAAAGAAAGTGAAGTGATAACATTTATACTCTAAATGGTTTCTATTTAAAGAAAAATAAATTCATAATACTCTATTAGATCAACTATTCAAATGTACAATCATCCAACAAACAAGTAAGTAGAGAGAAAGCCCAAATAGCAAATACTATGTGGAAACTTAGAAGTTGGAGCAACTCTTTAAACATAAACAACCAAAGCACAATGCATAAAAATGATAGAATTTAGAGTAGTTAAAAATGTTAGCTTAAGTAAACAAGGCTAAAGCTTACATTTCTAGCATAGAATACTAAAAAGAATAGCTCACAATTATTCAACACGAGAGTAAGGAGAAGATGTAAATTTAAATCAACTATTGGCATCACCAAATTTATAGAGATTGTATTGAATGAAATTTGGAGTGATTTATAGAGATTGTATAGAGTGAATGATATCCCAACTTAGTATGGTTCAAAAGATCTATAAAATGATGGTTCACATCATTTTTATAGATTTTGAGGCATGCTATTAAAAAGAAGCTCAAGATCTTCACGTGCAAACATTTATCCAATTCATCAACAACAAATGCCTATTTTTTTTAATAATGGAAATCAAGTACATATATTTTCATGAGCTAGATACATCTTCGAGATGCAACAGATGGGATCCAAGCTACATGTATGCAACAACAAAAAGATCGCTGAATAGTGCATTTTGAAATCAAGATAATGCACTCCAATCATGTCCAAACATATAGAGGGGGAAAGACAATAGAGTTTTTTTTTCTTCTTATTTAATCTTCTCTGAAACATTGACTTGGATAGAAGAAAATCACATCGAAATTCTGGAAAACCTTTCTGTTAAATCGAATTCTCAAACACCTTAATACACAGATGGGGAAGAAGATGAAGAAGACAAAGAAGAGGTCGAGACTGTGTTTTGGATCAACGATGTAGTTAATGCCGCTACGCCATCCATCATCTTTCTCTATATTTGCACCCGGCTCGAATCAGCAATCTCTTCATCTTCTTCATCTTCTTCTCCATCTGTCTTTTCGCAATCCAATGTATCTACTTCTTAATTTCAATCATTGTTTTTCCTGATTCAAAATATCTCCCTTTTCTTCTCTGAATCAATAACTGTCTCCATTCTTTCTTTCAAAGATGGGAGGAAAAGAAGATGCAAGGAGAGATAGAAGAGAGCGACATCAAGAGGAGAGGGAAGAAGATTGATTCCCAAACGATCTACAACCTTTTCAGGGGACAATTTGATTTGCTGGAAGAAGAGGAAGCTCTAGTTGATAAGCAAGATAGTAAACAGTAACTGTCATGACTGTAATAACAACTGTGTTCTTCTTCTCTTAACGAGTGATGAAAGCTCTCTTTTTTTCCATCTTAAATAAACGGTCTTTCTTTTGTTTCTCTTGGCACGGGCGGTTGAATACTTGAATTGAATTTGCTTTTGATCCGTTATTTTGGGTTATTGGGAGATTAGATAATTAGACTTCTGTACATGTTTAAAATTTTAAGTGACATGCTAAGGATCCGTTTGGCTTGTCCAGAGAGTGTGAGAACATGAAAGAAAGTTACATGATAAATGAGGTGAGGTGAAAAAAAGTAGGTTATATTGATTTGGACATTTTTAAAATTTTCTCCAATTCCCAGATAGTCCTGGGTTGTCGATGGTCAAATACAAAGCGGATATAGATATATCCGTATTCGTATTTGTTTATTTAATCAAATATCAAATCAAATTTGAATATTTTATGGATACTTATGAAAACAATAAGAACCTAAGAACTATCAAAATGAAAGAATATTGAAGGATCAACGGGAGAAGGGGAGCTGACTAAATGTGAGAAATGGAATAGGGTTAAGGTATATATATGTTGTACTCTATGTCACATGGCTTACAATATTATAATATAAATATTAATTATATATTGATTTAAACAAATACAACCATGGACCAAATACAAACCGAATAATAATCAGTGAAGATTAGGTACAAATGAAATTTGTACTGATGTATACAAATGGCATCAGGGGGCGGACACATCAGCATTGAAAAGTGAAAAACACCCCCAAAAAAGTGTAAGTCACTTTTCGGCACTGATGTGTCAGCCCCTTGGTGCTGTTAGCACACATCAGTATGAACTTCATTCATACCTAATCGGATAGTTGACAGCCAAACTTCGATTGCATTGGCTTTGGTATTTGAGGTGCCAATAAATTACTTGGAGAGATAAAGAATACTTGGTATTGTTGCCCACCGACTTTGACGTTCAGGGTTTGAATAGGCGAATCTGGAGAGGGAAAATGACAATGAAATGCATCCCAAATAAAAGGGGCAGCTCAGGTCTTTGATAATGTGGACAATGCCTTCACACAATGAGGTTTCTACCTTTGGTATTCATGGAGCATCATAATCAACCACTGTTTTGGGTAGGGTCCAAAAAGATGGAAGTTGCTATAAAAATAACTAACCAGCCCTGCTGTGTTTGGGTCCTCTAAGTCCAAACCGTTGAGACTACCTAACTTACCGTTGGTTTGGATAGACTGTCTGCAATACTAGAGTTTCCAGTTTTACTTCTCGCAACTAATGAGAAATAAAATCTCTCACTAAAAATTCACAAATTACAACTCTGAAGGATAAGAATCATCTTATCACTCTAACTCGCCAATCCACATTTAACCTACCCCAATCAATAATTATATTACTCTCGGCAATTTGAATTCCCATGATCCAAATATGGACTAAATGTAAGTGGAACTCTTGAGACGGTGACGAAATTGATAAACAAATTGGTACTATATTTCATTTGGGCTCCAGAATCCAGAGGGGGCATCAATATGGCCATATAAAATCAGGTATCAAATGTTCTTAAGAGACTGCAGGAACCATTATTTCCGATGAGAGATATAGGAGGAATGAGCAAGGGTTGGATGATATTAAAGTTCTAACGACAACCAATGTCCATCTAAATGACTCAAACATTCAAATCTTAGCCAAATCCAAAATATGTTGATGCCTATGTTCATGCTTGGCTGCACATCACGTTACCGATGGGATAAGTTTGGAATAATTTGATTCAGAGAGGTGTAGTATCAACAAGGGCCTCCAGTATTTTCTTCTCCAGACCACTTTCATCAACCCACATGGAACTTTGCCGACGCAAAAGCTCATTCTTTTCTTTCTTCTTATCCTCCCTTAGTTGTTCTTTTAATCTCCAATTCTCCAGCTTCTCTGCTCTCTCTTTCAACTGCATTAAAATTGCAAGACCCAAAAAACCAGTGATGTAAATAACTAATGAACAAAACACGAAAAATAATTACTTTACAGAAAAGTAAAAAAGAAAAGGATATAAATTCAAATAAAACTGGGATGAGCACGTATTTGCACATTGTAGATAAAGATCTTGTTTACATGGAGAGATCAGAAAAGGTAGAGCACCTGTCATAGAAAATACAATACAAAACCATGGAAAAATATGCCTACATCCATCACATGATTCACATAGTATACCAATCATGTAGTTTGGCCAACAATGGCTGAATACGTTGTCAAGCAATAGCTGGTGCTCGATAAAATTGCAAAATCAGTGAAAGTATCATTCCAGATGATGAAAAGAAAATTGTTCTTACAGATCAAAAGTTTCCTAATGCTGGAAACCCAACATTCAGCCAGGTGTTCTAGTGAACAGCATCATAATCACCTAAATTTTAGCATTCTTTAACTTTTTTAAAAAAAGGAAGAAAAAAAAGAAAAAGAAAGAAAGATTTCCAAGCATTAGACAAGTGTAGGACTGGTCCAACACCATGTTAGAAACTAGGCCCGTATCAGTCACACAAACTTTCAGTCATCCCATCAATGATTTAACTCCCATGCACACATGTGCACCTGTTAGGCAAAAAGAGTTATGAGAATGTGGTCTGTCAAGATTATAAAGTCATTGGCTTCTCGGCTCATGGTTTAATACTTTCCAGTGCTGTAGTGCCCACCTAGACAATGGCAAAGATTCTCTATACATATCCACATAAGCAGTATGAACAGTTAAAGAGATCCTTATCAAATGTACAAGAACTATCACACAAAGACTTGCATATGTAAATACACATTAAAACATAATGCTTAGACTACTTGAACACATGCATATGTATGCTAATGTTATACAATCACATGAAGATTACAAGATAAATAAACACATATATAAACAAAACAAGGAGAAATCCAGGGTGTTCTGAAGAAGCTAAATTGAAACCATCATGTTTTTACTAATTGGAAAACCAGGTATTAGGCAAACTCCTAGTAGATGTTATAGAAAACGACAACAAAATCACCCCAAGCATCGTTGATGCATGACCAAATGGAGAATAATCTGATTGCTCTTCCTCAACTATTAGGTTATGAATTGAGGTTTATTTGTAAAGTAGCTTCAATGAGTAAATAGGTTATGTAACATTTTTTTTGAATGGTAATCAAGGAGCAATTTATTGAATCAACAGGAAAACAAAACAAATAAACAACTTCACCCAGAAGGTGAAAAAAGAAAAACAAGAACAACAAAAGAAAGCCAAACCGACCAAACACCCAAAATAAAATAACACAAAAAGAAAAAAATTACAACTCCTCGTGCCAAATGGAAGCCCACTCCCCTTCCACAAAATTACCCCTAATCAAACTCCAGTAAAAAAGAGTCCGATAAGTGGGCAAAACCAACTTCTCCCGAGTCCTAGGCTTGTCATCAAAGATTTGTTGATGCAGCACAACCTAGTGCTGGGCTGTTTTGCATGCGGATTATTGTCCAACAAGAGACTAGGACAAAATAGTGTTAACTCAGGGTCGAACAGAGTCAAAATAGGTTCTGTTTAAGTGAGGAATACAGTGAGTGGACATTATGTTTATGGATGGGATGGGACAGAACAATGGCTACAGCCAGGACCAGCTGTTAAGGCTTC
>JAOXJP010130804.1:0-27592 GCA_025762735.1 Platanus orientalis | reverse complement strand
TATTATAGATGATCAGAAGGATGGAGTGCAGATTGGAGACATATATGTTGTTAGAGATTTCAGCAATGTGTTTCCTAATGATCTTCTTGGCATACCTCCAGACAAGGAGATTGAGTTTGCAATTGAGTTAGTGGAAGGCACTAAGCCTATTTCTATGGCACATTGGATGGCTCTAACTGAATTAAAAGAACTTAAGGTGCAATTGCAGAATTTAATAGATAGAGGTTTCGTCTACCCTAGTGTTTTACCATGGGGCGCACCTGTTTTGTTGGTGAAGAAGGATGGAACCATGAGATTGTGCATTGATTAAAGGCAGTTGAATAAGGTAATGGTGAAGAATAAGTATCCTTTACTAGGGATTGATGATTGGTTTAATCAACTACAAGGTGCCAAGGTCTTTTCCAAGATTGACTTTTGATGAAGCCTAGGAGGGGTTCACCCAGATGGTCCAATGACGTCCCTCAATCTAGAATCCCGATGGTACCTGCACACTCGCAAAAATATGATGTCAGTGTGGCACCGGCCGACACCTCTCCGACGCCCAAGTTAGAGTCGTAGGATAAACTGAAAGAAATTCCCCCTGCTCTTTTTGGGATTGATTATCTTACCCTCTTCCTTTCGGGTTTTCCCCCTCCTTTATCTTCCCTTCTCTCTCTCGAATATTCTTCGAGTTGGTTACGAGAGAGTGGAGGAGTTGTTTACGTGTCGGTGTGGGATTGGTAGTTGTTCTATCGTGCTCTGCATCCTGTAACCGTTTTGGTCTTACTTGCGGTCCACTCAGGCATAGTGGTGCATCCGTCGCCTCGGAGGCCGTGAACGGTCATCCCTCAGCCATTTTTTACCCCTGAGCGCCTGGATGACAATGGGGTCGGTTGGTACCCAATGTATCTACTGGGTCGAGTGACAGATCTCTATCGGGCCGGTTGATAGCCTTGTTGGGTTCACAGAACAAACCAAATGAATTAGTGGGGTTCGCTCGATTTAATCGGCTCAGCCATCTCGAGTCCACACATACTCCATCATATGCCCCCTATTCCTCCAGTCCGTTGGTACGAGCAGACATGGGGAATATATAAGGAGCTGAGTCGATTGGGGTGCTGGCGCTTCGTCTTTGCCTCCTTGAGCCCCATGCCATTAATGAGGATGAGACGTGTGGGTTTTGCAACCGTTTTCTTATAATTTACGATTTAATCTAACGGCTAGGGGTCACTAAAGTGATCCGACGGTTCAGGGTGACTCCGAAGGGTATATATACGGGTTGGTTCTCATCTTCTCTCATTTTGCATTGAATCAAGCTCTGTTCTTCTCAAATGGGCTGCTCGCATTCGTGCCTGTGTCGCATTGAGGAGATCATCTACTGTAATGGAGTTAAGGTATCGTCTGCTTCATTTTTCCTCGCACATTTTTAGTTTTGAGTGTTAGTTCTTCTCTTCTTTCTTCCCCTCCTCTTTTTTTTGTTCTGCTTCCGGCATCGTTCCCTGGTTACAACCTTCCTTCCTGTCGTCAGGATTCTTTATCCCTTCTCGCTGTCCCTAGGACACCACCTGGACCCTACCGAGGCACCCTTCGGGTTTCACTTCGTTCGTTTCTGTTACTGCCTCTATACTTATCAACACCCACCAGATTTGAATTCCTTAGGGTTTGACTTATCTTTTCTAGGTTATATTTTTACTCATTTCTTAGAGGTCATAGGCCCTTCGATGGGCGTCATATACACTTTCGGTAGAATGAACAGTTCTTCTGAATCGATCGACTCAGTCGCGACACTTGATGAGAACCTTGTTCATGCCGACTTCCCCGATTCGGGTCATCCCTTGTCACCAATTAGGTCGGGTCGATTTGCCGATATGCCGTATGCCGCTGAGGGTATCATGTCTACCTTGTCGAGGTCTCGATTAGATGGTTTTCGTCGGGTCTATCAGATACCCGAATCGGTTAACCTGAGGGTCCTGTCTTTCGACAAGTGGGCTTGTTCTTGTCTTCCGGGGGAGGTATCCATCTTTGAACAGGCTTTGAAGGCCAGCCTACGGTTCCCAATTCCCCTCTTTGTCTGTTAGCTCCTCACCCACCTCCGTTTAGCCCCAGGCCAGATCATGCCCAACTCGTGGAGGATCCTGATTACCTGCATGGTGTTATGGCCTGCATGCAGTGGCAGCCAATATCATATCACCGTCCCTGAGTTCCTCTATTGCTACAAGGCAGTGGAGATGCATTATGGGTGGTGGTACTTCACAGCTAGGGTTCCCGACCGAGCCTTGATTGCGGGTCTTCCAACGTCAAACATGGGTTGGAAAAGTAGTTCTTTTTTGCGTTAGGGAACGGTCTGAAGTCAGTCCCATGGGGGTCACCCTTCGATCAGGTTCACACGGTTCCTAAGATATGGGGCGAGCCACGTCCAAGAGGTAATTCTTAGTTGCGTCAGCTTTCCACTTTATTCATTTGGTCGGTTTGACGTTCTTAGTTTTTGTAGCATTAGCTAAGCACCCCCTGCCTGATCTTCAATTCGAGCGGCTAGGGTGGGCTTTTGCACACCCGGTTCGGGACTACTCCCTGCTGTGAATTCTGAGTCTCTCTCTACGTACTTATTCAGCCCGAAGATCCTGTCATCCTCACTTGCGGTGGGTCAGGCCTATGGCTCATCTTTCGTCCCTATCAGTCAGGCACCTAGCTTGCGTCTTCCTCCAGCTGGTCAAGGTCTCTTTTTTTAATGTCTTGTTCACATGTGCAGATATGTCAGCTATTCCGTTGAAGTCCTCTATAAAGAGGGTATCGGCCAAGTCGACCCCGGGTGGTTCCCAGAAGAAGTCGCGATTCTCTCAGCACCACTCGGCGGAGAAAGATCTTCTCGGTTCGACCCCTTCAATGGCCCCTGCCCCGATTGCGCTGCCTCCCATTTCAATCGTTGATCTGGAGGCTGTTTTGAACTCGCTTCCTTCCTTCGACGAGTGCATCGAGCATCTTCCTTCATACAGTGCGGAGGGCTTGTCCAAGGGAAAGGAGAAAATTGCTCTTTCTTTGCTGGCCGAGGAGGTTGATGTTGTAGGTCACCTTCACTCGGTCCTCTCTAAGCAGGACCTGAAGGGTCTTTGGCCGAATAGTAATGAAGCTTTAGCCAGGAGCACCCTATTCGACGTTGGAAGGGTAAGCTTCCTTTTCTTCCTATTCTTATGGATTGTGTTCCTTCTTC
Source organism: Platanus orientalis (assembly GCA_025762735.1). Lineage (NCBI taxonomy): Eukaryota > Viridiplantae > Streptophyta > Magnoliopsida > Proteales > Platanaceae > Platanus > Platanus orientalis. The sequence continues at coordinate 24,405 of JAOXJP010130804.1, read as the reverse complement.
TTGCCTTACTGAATCTTCTCGTTGCAGGTGCTGACCAAGGTGACGGCCCTAGCCAACCGTCAACTCATAGCCGACAATTTCATCGGGGATCTTAGGGAGAAACTGTCTGAGGTAGAGGCTGAGCGGAAGGCTCTGAGGGACAAGTTAATCGACGTTGAGTATAGGCTCTAAGGCGTCGAGCTGCGCTGGAGAAGGCTCGAGGGGAGGCCAATGGAGAAAGGGCCATTGTTGCTGCTCTGCGGGCGTCTTTGGAAAAGGTGAGGTCTCAGTAAGAGTCCATGAAAGAGAAGGATGTCAGTGATGCTGTCACCGCCTATCTTGAATCCAAGGCCTTCAACAATGAGACGACGGAGTACTTTATTAGTGGCTTCGAGACCCTCCGCCACCGAGCTCTGAGGATATACCCAGGCCTCGACCTTTCTTTGTTGCAAGCCGATGCTGAATCGTTGTCTGCTCAAGGACCAGCCGAGAAAGATGTAGCCGGCCAAGAGAAGGACGATGCGGCCTCCTAGACCCCCTTTTTTCTCTTTTTTTTGTAATGGTCGAGGGGCCGTCATACAGATCCCCCTCTTTTTTATTGATGAATGAAAAACTCATTTTGTCTTTTTGTGGATACATTGAACGTTTAGTAAATTTTTCGTCTATTTTTTATGGTGCCTCTTAGCATGGCAGTCCTCCCCCTCCCTGGTTATTCAGTCGTAGGGTCGCTTCAAACTACTGGGCTTTAGCTTTTAGACCGTTATGGTAGGACAACGTAGTAGATCGAGGGGTTGGATACCGGACTGTATTTCTATGACCACTCAGGCATTTTGTATTGTTGGGGTAGGTCGAGGGGTCGAGTTACTGGACTTAGTCCATTCTTATGACTCCACTCGGGTATTCATTGTAGACCGAGGGGTCGAGTTACTGGACTTAGTCCATTCTTACGATTCCACTCGAGTATTCATTGTAGATTATTGTAGTAGGCCGAGGGGTCGAGTTACTAGACTTGGTCCATTCTTACAACTCCACTCGGGTATTCATTGTAGACCGTTGTAGTAGATCGAGGGGTTGAGTTACTGGACTTAGTCCATTCTTATGACTCGACTTGGGTATTCATTGTAGACCATTGTAGTAGACCGAGGGATCGAGTTACTAGACTTAATCCATTCTTACGACTCCACTCGGGTATTCATTGTAGACCGTTGTAGTAGATCGAGGGATCGAGTTACTAGACTTAGTCCATTCTTACAACTCCACTCGAGTATTCATTGTAGACTGTTTAGTAGGCCGAGGAGTCGAGTTACTGGACTTAGTCCATTCTTACAACTCTATTTGGGTACTCTAGTAGAACACCATGTTATACTTGGATAGTAGACGAATTTTGCTATTATGAAATAAAAGTTACATCACTAGTAATACCTTTTCAAATGTTCAATGTTCCATGGTCGGGATAAGGCATTTCTGTCCATGGATTCTAGGCAATAAGTTCCCTTTCAGGCAATCCAAGTGACTCGGTAGGGGCCTTCCCAATTGGGTCCCAACTTTCTGTCTCCCGGAACATGCGTTGCTATGCTCACTTTCCAGAGGACGAGGTCCCCAATCTGGAAGTGCCGCAATCGTACTAAGGTATTGTGATATCTCATCTTCCTCTGTCGATAAGCTGCCATACGAATGACCGCTTCCTGTCTCCATTCTTCCAACAAGTCAAGGTTTAGGCGCAGCCCTTTCTCTGACTCCTCAGCCAATGATTCCTGAATTCTGAGACTCGCCATCCCGACTTCCACCGGGATCACTGCCTCACAGCCGAAGGCCATGGAGTAAGAGGTCTCTCCCGTGGAACTTCTCGGGGTTGTTTTGTATGCCTAGAGGACACCTGGTAGCTCCTCAGCCCACTGCCCCTTTGAAGCCTCCAACCTGGTCTTGATGATCTTTAATATAGTTCTGTTAGTGACTTTTACCTGTCCATTGGCCTGAGGATGTACCGGGGAGGAGAAATGGTTCTTGATTCCTAACTGGGAGTAGAATTTACAGAAATGTCGGTTGTCGAATTGCTTTCCGTTGTCAGTGATGAGGACTCGTGGTATCCCAAATCGACAAATTATGGACTTCTAAACGAAGTCGCGTATGTTGTGTTTGGTTATTTTCGCCAATGCTTCGGCCTCAACCCACTTTGTGAAATAATCGACCGCCACGACGAGGAACTTCCTCTGTCTCATAGCCATGGGCAATGGTCCCACGATGTCAATTCCCCACTAGGTAAAGGGCCACGGTCCGATAATGAGTGAGAGCTCTTCAGCTGGTTTCTTGGGGATGTTGGCAAACCTTTGACAGTTATGGCACTTCTTCACATGGGCTGCCGAGTCAGCTTGCATTGTCGGCTAATAGTATCCTGCTCTAATCAATTTGTTAACAAGAGATCGACTACCCGAGTGGTTTTCGTAGATTCCCTCGTGGACCTCTCTTATGACATAATCTGCCTCGGCTGTGATAGGCACCTTAAGTAGGGTAAGGTGAAACTTCTCTTGTAGAGGAGCTCTCAGATTAAAGTGTACCAACTAGCACGCAGTTTCAATTTTTGGGCTTCTCCTCGATTTAATGGCAGAGCTCCCGTCTTTAAGAACTTTGTAATTGGTGTTCTCCAGTCGTCCGCCGGTGCACCCGCACACATGCAGAGTTCTGGTTTGTCTTCCATGCTGGGTTGATTGGGCCTACTTACCGGCAGTCGGTTGTCTATGATGTATTTGTCATCAGAGGCCAGTCGTGCTGGCCAGTCGACATGCTCATTCTGACATCTCGGAATGTGCTTAATCTCGACCGCTTTGAAGTGGGACATGAGCTCCTTAACTCTAGTCAGGTATTTCTTCATTCTCTCCTCTTTAGCTTCGTACTCTCCAGTTACCTGTCCTTCGACGAGCTTGGAGTCTGTGTGAGTAGACAGACATGTTGCTCCTGCCTCAATCGCCAAGCTTAACCCAGCTATCAGGGCCTTGTACTCAGCTTCATTGTTTATTGCTTTGAATTTTAGTCAGATCGCGTACTCGATCATTATTCCCTCTGGTGTAGTCAACAAGAGACCCGCGCCGCTGGATGAAGCAATGGACGACCTGTTCACGTGAAGGGTCCATTCCGACTTGGACGAAACTTTTCACTCATTTATGGCCTTAATTCTGCTAGGAAATCCACTAGGACCTGCCCTTTTATAGCGGTCCTAGGTTTATAACAAATATCGAATTCGCCTAGCTCCACACCCATTTCACCAACCTGCTCGAGACCTCCGGCTTTTGCAACACAGCTTTCAATGGCTGATTTGTTAGTACCACTATCTGATGGGACTGGAAGTAAGGCCTGTGTGTTTCTTGCTGTCGTGATCAAAGTGAACGCCAGTTTTTTCAGAGGTGGATACCTCAATTCCGCTCCATGGAGGGCTCGGCTGGTATAGTAAATCGAGATCTGACCATTCTCATCCTCTATTAAACCTGAGCTCACTGCTACATCAGACACCGCCAGATATAGATATAAGTCTTCTCTTGAGGTTGTCCGCCCAAGGGTCGGTAAACTCACCAAATACCCTTTGAGATCTTGAAATGACCGCTCGGCTTCCTCCATCCATTCGAACCCTTTCTTTAAAAGGCGAAAGAAAGGAAAACACATGTCTGTTGACCTCGAAATGAACCAGCTGAGGGTTGCTACCCTTCCCACCAATCGTTGAATGTCCTTTACGGTTTGAGGTGACTTCATATTTATGATCACATCGACTTTATCCAGGTTGGCTTCTATTCCCCTATGGGAGACCATGAATCCCAAGAACTTCCCGGCCAATACCCCAAAGGCACACTTAGCCGAGTTCAGATTCATTCAGAATCCCCTCAGGGTTTGAAGGGCTTCTTCTAGGTCCTTCACGTGCCTCTCAACCTCCATGCTTTTGACAAGCATATCATCCATGTAGACTTCTACATTTCTCCCAATCTAGGTTTTGAACATTCTATTCACCAGTCTCTAGTAAGTAGCTCCCGCATTCTTTAGTCTGAATGGAATGACTTCATAACAATAAGTTCCTCGGTCTGTGAGGAAGGATATTTTCTCACGGTCTCCTTTCTCCATTCGTATCTGATTATCGACCAAGAATGCATCCATGAAGCTGAGCAGGGCATGACCCAAGGTAGAGTTAACCAACGCATCTATTCTTGGTAGGGGGAAGCTGTCTTTTGGACATGCTTTATTGAAATCAGTGAAGTCCATGCACATCCTCCACTTCTCGCTACTCTTCTTTACCAATACCACATTAGCCATCTATTCGGGGTAGGCGACTTCCGGTATGAACCTCGCTTTCTACAGTTTCTCCACCTCCTCTCCCATGGCTTGATTTCGATCGGTGGTGAAGGTTCTCTTTTTTTGTCTGACCGATTTTACAGTTGGGTTGACGCTCAGTTTATGCATGATTACTAGCGGGTCGACCCTGGGCATGTTTGCGTGTGTCCAAGCGAATATGTCCCCATAGGTCGTCAAGAGTTTTTGTAACTAGAGCTTAATTTCCTCAGGAAGCGTCCTCCCCACCTGTACCATCCACTCGAGATGGTCTGGGTCTATGCCCAGACCCTCTAAATCCTCCGCCGGTCCAGTTCTTCTTAGTTGGTCGTCATCCCTGTCCTCCATGTCCTCGATGACTAGGGACTCCTTCCCTTTTAAAGATGCCACATAGCATTCCCGTGCCATCGTCTGATTGCCTCTCACTTCTCCAACCCCCTCTTCAGTCGTGAAGCGCATCAGCAAGTGGTAAGTTGAGGTGATAGCCTTCATTTGATTAAGCATCGGCCTTCCTACGATCGCATTGTAGGCCATCGGATACAACTTATCTCCTGTGAAGCCGACCAATGGTGTTGTGGCCGCCTGGAGTTTCTCCTTTCCAATTCCCATTTGCTCGAACTCGGATAAATACAAGATGACTGCAGAGCTGCCATTATCTATCAGTATCCTCTAGGTTCAGTGGTTGGCTATAACCAAAGTGACTACCAGGGCGTCATCATGAGGGTGTTGTACCCCTCCAGTGTCATTTTTGGTGAACGTGATATTTTCCCTCCAGACCCAGGGGATTTTCTCGATCATTTGGTAGAGTAGACCTCCCCATGGCAAGCATTTACTACATGAGCGTACGTTTTCCTGGCCGATGACGATTCGCCACCACTCGCCGAGCCACCTGCGATCACTTTTATCTCACGTGGAGGTTCAGGGCCAGCATCCTTTTGGTTCGGGGGTCTTCGGTTCTGTCCAGAGGTGTTCACGGGCGACCCGCTACGAAACACCTTAGTCTTCCTTACCAAATAAGCGCTTCTACCTGGTCTCTTAGGTCAATGCAGTCCTCTGTATTGTGGCCATGGTCATAATGAAACCGACAATACTTCTTCTATGATCTCTTCTTTAGGGGGGTCTTGAGCTTCTCTGGCCATTTTAGAGTGGGGTCGTCCCAGACATACATGAACACTTGCTCTAATGGGGAATTAAGTGGGGTGTAAGCTTGTGACCTACAAGGTGGCGGGCGTGCTTCTCTGGGTTGCATTGCCCAGTCGGGATTGTCTCTCGTCCACCCTTCAGTTTCTGTCACTTTTAGTCGCTCATCCCTTTTTCTCTTTGGTTGCTCCCTGAACTTGTTCCCTTGATCCCATCGGGCTGCCATCACGTCTTCAACATTCATATGTTTTTGGGCCCTCAGCATCAGCTCCACCATATTGCTCGAAGGGGACTTCGAAAGAGAAAATAAGAACTTAGTAGGCAACAGCCCGTCCATGAAGGCGGTGAGCACAACCTTCTCATCAACATCATCTACTTGCATCACCTCTTGGTTGAAATGAGAGACATAGTCCCTTAGCGATTCCCCTTTCGTTTGTTTGACATTAAGCAGATAGGTGACCGGCCACCGATAACGTCTCCCTCCAATGAAATGACTGGCAAATGATTGACTCAACTCAAAAAATGAATTGATACTATTGGGTTGAAGGCTATTGAACCATTTTCGCGCTGAACCTTTCAGGGTTGTCAGGAATGCCCTGCACATGATCCCATCTGAATAATCGTGCAGCAGCATCAAAGTTTTGTAAGTCTCCAAATGACCAAATGGATCCTTGCTTCCATCGAACGATTCTATTAGGGGAATACTGATCTTTTTGGGAGAGGGTGCGACATGATCATCGCGGAGAAGGGATGATCCGTCCTCTGCACCAATGCTTCTACTGTAGATGGAGCCTTTCCCCGGACAGCTTCCCTTATCGTGTTTAGTTGATCCTGTATCCTTTGAATACGACCATCTTGTTTATTGGTAGCCCAACCGCTTACGGTACTGATAAGCCGCGACATTGAAGCCCCTGGACCTTGGCTATCGTCATCCCTCCCCCTTCTGGGTCCTTTCGCTTCTGGTTTGGGACACGTATCCTCTTGTGTCCTATTATCAGAGCGTATATGGTCCATCCGCTCCATAAGCTTATGATTCAGCTCCTAATTTTGCCGTGCCATTCTATCCAAGCTGTGGTGAAGATTTTACAGCTTTTGCTCCAGGCTCGCGATTCGGGCTGCCTCCACGTCTCCTATTCCCAGACCATTTGTGGATATGCATTCCGACAACCTTCCATTATTCCAGATCGAGTTTCTACCATAAGACCTTTATGTTGTTGGAACTTTCTTTCGTTCCCACAAACGGCGCCAACTGATGATGCCCAGAAAAGGATCAGTCAGATGGTCCAATGACGTCCCTCAATCTGGAATCTTGGTGGTTCTTGCACACTAGCGGTAGAATGACGTTGGTGTGGCACCGGCCAACACCTCTCCGACGCCCTAGTCAGAGTTTGGAAGAAAACTAAAAAATAAAATGTCTTCCTCTCCTTCAGGATCAATTGTGCTTACCTTCTTTCGGGGTTCCCTTTTCCCTTTTATCCTCTTTTTTCGTTTCTCCCCCATTCTTCGAGTTGGTTACTGGAAGGTAGAGGAGTAGGGCACGCGTCAGTGTGGGACTGGTACTTGCTCTCCCATGCTCTGCATCCTGTAACCACTTTTGTCTTACTTGGAAAGTGGAGTAGTGGAGCACGTGTCGATGTGGGATTGGCAGTTATTCTATCGTGCCCTGCATCTCGTAACCGCTTCTTATTTGCGGTCTACTCGGGCATAGTCATGCGTCCGTTGCCTTGGGAGGTTGTGAACGGTCATCCCTTAGCCATTTTTTGCACCTGAGCGCCTGGACAACAATGGGGTCGGTCGGTACCCTATGTATCTATCAGGTCGGGTGACGGATCTCTATTGGGTCGGCCGATAGTATTCATCTCCAAGGCTCGGTTAGGTGACAGATTCTCTATTGGGTCGGTCGATAGCCTTGCTGGGTTCCCTGAACAAACCAAATGAATCGGTGGAGTTCGCTCGGTTTGCTCGATTAATCGGCTCAGCCATCTCGGGTCCACATACTCCAATAATGTAATATCGAATAGTATAATGTACAACATTGGCCAATACTTAATCATTTGATTCATAAAGGATTAAGCACAAGAGGATATAACGCTTATAGAATACGGAAAGGATGTTTTGTCCATATTTTGGTGTCTAGGATGGTGTCCAAGACACAAAGGGACATCATATGGAATAAAAGGCATATTCCATAATCAAAAAATGCATCACCCACCCATTTTATTCCATATGATGTCCTCTGGTGTCCTGGACACATGCTAGACCAATGGACAATTTTGACTTGGAAAAAGTTATTGATGAGACATTTACCGATTGGATTAGACGAAGCCATCACTTGCATATGGGATAGGTGACAAATACTTAAGACCAAAGGACTGTCTCATGTCTCAGGGTTACAAAATAGTTGAGCACTAAGGTTTGGGACAGCTAGTAGAGGAATAAAAAAGACACCTAGAGTAATATAAGTTCTATTAGAAACGGTTTTAAAACATGACTGTTTGATCATCTTTGAACCAAAATAAAAGTGGGACTCACACGACATTTGAGGCGGGTCCACATGGGGTTGTGTTCACCTCATTAGGAGAATAACGTTGTTTGGTTGATTGTTCAAAACTGTTGATGGGTTAATGAGAAACTATCTCCAAAAGTATCCACTTAAACATTGGTTAAAAGGTGTGAAACATTAAATAATCCCATATTGGTTAACCAATAAAACGTTGAAGGTTTATATACATCTTCCTTGAATAAACATGTGGGCCCCAAGGGGCACCACAGTTTTGTGGAAGGGGCAGGACCTAGCCCAAACACATACACAAGCCCGCACTAAACCAAACGAAGTTGGGTTAGGCATGGGTGCTGTATGTATAATTTTTTTTTCTCCCCAAACATTTCAAATAAACTATAGGCGTGTTTATTCATTCACGTGTTTTACCCTTGTAAGTGTTCCAAACAGACATAGATGTGTCTATTAATTCGCCCATTTTATGTCTTTGTGTTTATTCCATCCAGTCACGTTTGGTCTATAAATATTCGACCCCTATGCATTCATAAATACAGAAAATTTTAGGCATTGTAACGTCTGTATAAGAGATAGAAAAACGTAGTTCTAGTTCACTAGGCACACATATTGTAGTGTTTCTTCTGTGTGTATTCGATCATTGTATCTTAAGAGGCAAATGTCCAAGAAGTTCATAAGCACCACTACGAGAGGCGAAATTTGTATTAAGGACATAGTGTCAAAAACTAGCCTTAATCAATTACTATTACTGACTTCTCAGTTCATCATCTAGTTTATAAGTGGTTTCTATTTATTTTATTTTATTCACAAATCTCTGGTTATTTGAAATAAATACATATTGTTTACAGAATCACAAATCCTTTCTATTATATACTAACAAGTTCTTATGAATATCTCATCAGAGGATTTATGGTGTAGAACATCTTCTAGGTGTGGTGGATAAATTGAACTCTTTGGATTGATAAGAACAAGAACTTCTTTCTTGTTACCAATATATAGTCATATCTTATAAGACCTAACAACCGGACTAATGGTACTTCTTGCATGTTAGGGGTTTTAATCATCTCTAGTCCGTATGGAGATATGTCACCTTAGTAGCCACCAATGCATTACACAATACGTGACAAAGAGTGTCTTGGTAATAAATACATTAGGATAAAGGAGGGTGTTATGCTAAAAATATAGTCTATAAGTACCCTTGTATTTATTAAAGGGGCTTAAATCTTTTGCACTCTGATTGAAGAGTTATCACACCAATACATACCCATCAATACGGTCGTCAACTATACGATATTTATCTGATATTAGGTTCATATTCGGTCTGAAGAAAGAAAATACAGATGCATCCATACTTGATTCATTTAAATATTCAATTCGTTTAGTAAATATTAGTTTATAAACATCCTGAATATGAATATATATTCATCTGCTGTGATAAAGATTCATCGGAAAAAAAATCTATATATATATATATATATATCATAAGCTATGTTACATAGTTTTTTTATAAAATATGTTAAATAGTATATATAGCAAAATATATCTCTCATTTTCACGTTATAAGCATATCATAAGTGTCATGCCCTGAAACCTACAAGTGAAAATCAAAGTGTAATATAGGAAGCACACGTGCGTGGTGTCATAGATCTCAAAGTGTGCCATTGATTCTTTCACAAGGAATGAGCTCTTACTTATCTTACTCATCTTTCTTTTTTATCCCCATTACTTAACCTCAATTATCAACACATCATAACGGAAACATAACTATAAGATAATAACATCCATCCATAAAGTACAATAGAATATAACAAACACCTCTAATATCTATATCAAATAACTACTAATCTTATCCATCAAACTAAACATACCCATAAACATCTAACTAGTACTATCTAATAGGTCATCCAAACGGACCAACATCATGTTTATCACCTCAAGTAAAACTATTAATTAATCAAATCAAATTTTATCTCAAAGCCTAAAATGTTTCATACATAAGTGCTGAAAATAAACAGACAAAAGGAAGTAACATGGATAGTCTGTTCATCCCCACGAACCATCTCTCTGAATTAAACTTGCAAAAGATCCTGTGCTATAGAGCGCCATCTAAAAAGGTGTTTAAAAACATGGGTGAGCTCTAAATCCTATGAGAAAACATACATAATGTCCCATGGAATAAATTGAATATGCACGAGTAAGGATCGATACCAAGTCAAAATAGGTGTAATGTATAAGAGTCGAACTAACTACAATGATAATCAGGTTCTAATAAAGGTGAAGAAATAATAAGCCAAATCTACAAGATTCCAAAATTGAAACAGATAAAATGTGGCTCATGAGGTAAGTACAACGCATAATGCAATGTTTGCTTCAAAATACTCATTCATAATTAGGCCTTAGGACCTCTCAAATAAGCTACCTGAACTAATAGATATTAAAATAGATGTATGCTCATGGAAGTCTAATGCAGCTCTGAAACTCATGTAACCTATGAAGGATTTCCAACAAAACACACATCAAATCAAAACAACTCAACCCATGTAAGGTTCCTAAACCAAATCTCGTCAAAACATCTCATAACAAATCCAACGGATTAGCCCACATAGGGCCTCTAATGAAACTAAAATCATATAATCTATGTAGGGTCTCTAACAAAACAAAAATTCCAAACAGATCTGGTGGGCATCTAGTGTCATCTTCACTTATTGATGTGACCCAAAAATTAGGTACCTGAAATAAGTTATAATATCGTCATCACCTATTAATGTGATCCGGTGATTGAGTACCTAAAATGGATCATAAAGTCGTCTTCACCTATTAATGTGACCCGATGATTGGATACCTGAAATGGGTCATAATACCATCTTCACCTATTAATGTGACCCAGTAATTAGGTACTTGAAATGAGTCATAGCCAAAATCTCCGAATACAAATAGTACTTTAAAATCATGTCTATATATATAATAGTATGTGCTATATAAGAATATGATGCAAGAGATGTTCATGTAATAAAATTCATTTGTGAAACCATGTGAAGCTCGTACTCAAAACCAACAGAAGGTAATAGCTCATGCTCACACCAAAATCAAATGCTCGGAGTTCATCTTCTAACTTTCTAAACCAGTAATAGCATAAAAGTTCCAAACAAGTCATGTGGATGCAATGATACTAACATGAAGTCCATTGAATCAAATGTAAGTGGAAACAATCAAGTGAAAAATATAATAACATTATTGGTTAACGATTATATGAAATAGAATAAGCAACAAGGTTTGGAGTTAATCAAATTAATAAAAGACTACCAACTAACAACAATGATGTGAATAGGAATCTCAACTTTGGGGAAATCAAGGCAAATATCAAGTATATGAGGTAGAAATCATTTTCTCATTTTAACTTTCATAAAGATTCAACATTCTTATATTTAATCATAAAGAGGAGCTTAAGATTTCAACGAATTCATGATGGTAGCAAAGTAGAAGATTTAAATTTTAACTAATACATGTTCAAATCGGAGTAGATTTAACCATTTATAATTAGAATCCAGAATTTTATTAAATCATGATCTCTACTAATGTATAATGAAAATAAATCACTCTATGGAATAATTGAAATCATCAAACTCACATATATTTAGCAAGAAGTAATGAAAATTTGACATCTCACCTAAAATAGTAACAAAAAATGGAGGAAAGTGCAGAAAAATAGAAAGAATAGATCAATCAACTTGAGGACTCCCTAATCCTCCATAGATTTAGTGTTTGGGTAAAGGAAACTTACCAAACTTTAACAACAAGGCAAACAAATGAAGAAAAAAACTAAAATCTTATCCAAACTAAAGATTTTCAATGAATAAAATGAAATAATTTCAAAAGATTAGTATATCATGTGTGAACACTTACAAAAGTCACATAAATCTTTAAGTCAAATAGAGTGAACTCACCAAAACCTTATAAATTAACAATCAAGTGATGAAGAAACTAAAATATAAATCATATTGAAGAATAGCCGTGAAAAAAATGATGAAAATCAAATGGAGTAGTACATCACGTATGGACATTCACTATCTTTATCTTTCTCTTTGTCTAAGTCTCAAAATCCTCCAACACTTCCTTCTATTTTGCTCTATTCTTTGTAAAATGATGTAGATATAATATTAATCAAGTAGAAATAAAAGATTCAAGAAAAAAACTACCCATTCTAACAAGATTTTCAAAATTCGGAGTAAAACTTACCCAATTAAGGAAGAACTCTCACACTTAGCTCCCAAATCCCTTAAATTTCCCTAACTCTTTCCCTTTTGTTGTAAATGAGGTCATTAGGGTTTTTTATCATATTTTTAGATATTTAGATTGAGTTAAGTTGTAGGGGTCTCATACTCCCCAAAACAAAGAAAAATCGATTTGGCTTCAAAAAACGCAAATTAGGTCATTTTGGATCAATCCACCAAGTGTCGGATCAATCTGATAAGTGGCAGATTGATCCAGTAAGTTTGGATCCATCTGACATTGGTCGGATCTATCTGTCATTTTTTTTCCAGGTTTGACCCCTTTACACTAAAATGCCCATAAATTCTTCTAGAAAATTCTTTTTTGCGAACCATTTGTTGTGTTGGAAACTAGACTTCAATATATATTTTAATATATTTTCAAATATATATGTATGTATTGAATTCAAATTCACTTAGGATTTGTGTCGGTGGGACTGAAAAATTACCCTAAATATGTGGGTCTGTTAGCACAAACACCTTGTGGGAAAATTGTCATAACCTTTTCTAAGAGACTCCTAATTACACACCGTTTATTTTGTTGGAAAGTAGACTCCTAAATATTTCCAAATATGTATGGTTTACCCTCAAATTAAATTAGAGTTGGTATAGGTTTTCTTACAAAGTTATCCCAAATACGATCTTATGACAACTTTAGGACTTGACAAGTTCAAGGTCAGACTTGGGTTCTACACTTCAAGTTTGGTCTAAAGGGTCTCTAAACTTCTTTAAGTGTCTATCTAAACACGTGGAATAACAATTTTTATCCTTACGTGTGTTAAATTACATTTTTACCCTTTAAATGTAATGTGGGGTGTTACAATAAGGCCATAAGGTTATTTCAAAAAATAATATATGAGTCTTAAGGGTATTATAGTAAAAAAAGGTATTTCAATAAATCATATATGAGTTTAAATGCATTACAGTAAAAAAAAATGAAAATGAGACAACCCTAATGGCCTTTTCATTGAGTTATGGGTTAGCTACTCACTTTACCAATCGGTGGTGAAGATGAGAGATAAAGGAAGAGGGAGATGGAGAGGAACTCAGTCCTGATAATCCATTCATAGCCAAAGAGGGCCTGATCAGCGATATCTACTGTCAATATTCAATTTTGGGCCTGCCATGGGCCTAAACAATGAGGTTTGATTAGGCCGAAATAGCCTCAATAGGATTTATCATGAGAAAATAACCTTTTGTGTTTGTTTCAAGTATGAAGAAGGGCTTATCGGTATTTTAAATTAAGATAACTCATGTGGACCAAAATGACTATAGGGCATTGGGTCCACTTTAAAAGGGAGGTTGCCCCTGATTTCAAAAGGCATTTTCCCAAAGTTTCCATAACACGAGAGACCAAGAGAGATCCAAGTCGACAAAGATGAGAAAAAAAAAAAAAAAAAAACCCAGAGAATTGCTGGAAGAAAAGAAAGGAAGAAAAAAAGAAGAAGGAACAAACACCCACACCTCCATGGCGACGATGATGGGGAAACATGGAAAAGGCCGACAACAGCGATGGGGAGTTCCCTCTTCTTCCTCTTTTTTGTTGTTAAATATTTTTTTTCAGATATTTGAGATTTTGATGAAAATTATCAATTTTTTCCAAAAAATGGGGAAAAAAGGTATTCTTCAATTTTCCATTACTATAAGCTTCTTCTTCTTCTTCTTTTCGGATATTCGGATTCATATCCAATACATGGTTACTTAAATGAATTCTGAATGCGAAGCCCATCTATAAATATCCATTAAATATTCGAAGCCCATCTATTCGAAGCTCATCTATAAATATCCATTAAATATGGGTTCGAATTTGGATGTATACATAAGATAAACAAATAAAATACAAATATGCCTATATTCGCTTTTTATTTGCTCCGTTGACGGCTCTACCCATCAAATCCTGACAAAGGGTACTTTAATAAATACACATGTACTTATTTATTGCTTATATATTATAGAACCTTCCTTTAACCCATATGCATTTACTGAGACATGCACCCTTTGTAGATGTCGTGACATCATGTCAGGCATTGATTGGTAACGGTGTGATCTATCTCCGATCAGATTGGATACGATTCAAATCGAATGTGGAAGTACCCTCTATCTAGTAGCATATTGTGTGTTGTGTGTGACGGAGCGGATTGTATGCGGAAAAACCATATGTGGATTGTATGCGGAATGGTATCCGCTTGACACGTATGCGACTTAAACCGTGGTTTTAAAACCACGGTTAACGACTGGGGCCCACGTTCTCCACCTCGATGAATATGAAATCCTCAAATCGACGAGGGCCAAAAGCCCTAAATCCTCTTTGAATTCATCCAGTACCCCATCCAGCTGGCCATTGATGTGGTGGTGGTACCCCCTCGGAGCGGTAGCCGGTAGCCAAGTCGCCGAACACCGAGTCGCTGGTCGGTTCTTCTCTGGTCGACCATAAACAGGTCGAGCGGATTGGTGAATTTTTTTCCTATTTGCTTGCCGTCATCTTTTTTGTAGTGGTCGCCAGTCGCTGGTGGTCCCTTCCCTCTGATCTCTCATATTTATCCGGCGCATACGATTCCACATACAATCTGCATATGGTTTTTCTGCATACAATCCGCTCTGCGGGTCCCTAGGCGCCAAATCTCTCTCTCCCTCGTTCAAACGTCATGATGGACGCAGCCGAGGCCAAGTCGAAGAAGGTGACTGGTCGGAACTGCTGTATCTGTAATCAGAGGAGGGCTGCCCTCAAAAGACCTAAAACTCTGGAACAGGTTGGTCTACTCTTCTCCTCTCTTTTATATTGCCCACCCTTTTGCTTAATGGCTAAGCCCTCAAGTCACGGTAGATTTGCAGGAAATGTTTCTACGCTATCTTCGAGGATGAGATCCACAGAGTTATCGTGGACAACCAATAGCATATTGTTACAATTTGTTCCAACGTTAACATTTCCAAACTCTTCTTAGCATTGAGAGGTTCTGTTGTAACATTAACATTACCAAACTATTTTTTAAATGGAGTGAGTCAGCTAAAAAATTGTGTTGAACTCAGTGGATCTTTTTAATATTGAGAGGATCAGTTGTATTACCTATAAAAAAAAAAAAGCATCAGTTGTTGTATGTTGCAACATGTTATCTCAACATAAATTAGATTTAGATGAAATAAAATAAAAATACTTGCAGAATTGCACACGCAGGCTTACCACTCAAGGTGTCACCTTTAAGCAGTTTCCATTTTGACAATCAACCATTTTTTCTGTATGGTCACCACTGAAGCACAAAAACAGCACAGTAAACACAAATACAAGAGACTAAAATTAGACACAGCATATGGGGGAAAATCCCATTTCCCAGATCAACAGGATCAATAACCATTGAATCTGCTGCTTCATCTTCAAGAAAAAAAAATTGGCATGCTTGATATCAATGACGATTTGAATGGGTGGACACCAAAGTTGAAAAATCTACAAAAATCTTTAGAAATCATTGCCGGTGTTACACAGTGTTGCCAGTGTTGAAAATCCCCCAAAAATAAATTCAATGGCAGGTGTCGTCATGGAAGATATCAGTGATGGTTGCCAAACAGGAAACAAGTGGGTTGTGCGAAGAACTCTTCTAATGGGGAAGACTATACCGAGGCCCCTACTAGCCAACTCCGATAAACGAACACACTTCTGACCCTAGAAGGATTGACCCAAAGAGTTCTCAAGAAAACCAGCCCAGGGCTTCCTTAGGGGTCCTCCAACTCACCAAATACCGAAGCCATCGGTAAGAAGCCAAAAACATTCATCAGTATCCGACCCCAAGTGTCTTGTAAATAGTCCAAAAAATATCACTCAAATCACCCAACACCCAAAGACCAGTTGAGACTTCGAAGCGCAAGGTGCCTGAGATCCCCCGACATGCAAGGATATGGCAAATCCGACTGCTCCGCTTAAAGATCAACACAACCCGGAAACCCCGACTACTTAGCTTAAAGATAAGCATAATCCAGAAACCATTATAAGAAGAGAATATTCTCTATAGTAGACCTGACAATTTTGAGAAAATGATAGAGAGAGCAAAGGAAGACACGACCAAGAATTTGGGGGAAAGTAACATGTGGGATCCTCCCTGATACGCCATTACTCGAGCCTATAAATATGGGTATTGATTCATTCTCTAGGTATGAGACATCAAAAACCCTAAAGAGAGAAAGAACTTTACTTCTACGATCCCCTGTTATCTGACTTAATCATCGGAGAACTAGAGGTCAGCACCCCGCCAGCACCTAACTTCCTGACCTTCTCTTGTTCCGTGTGTACAGAGCCCTCTTTGTTAGGGACCTAGGATGATTGTGGGACCATCTAATCGGTGTAAAGGGGCCCACTAAATTAATATGCTATCAGTTGGCGCCATCTGTGGGAAGTTTTGTTTCGCTGAGAACCTAAGGTCTGCATGGTTGAAACCAGGTCAATGGCAGCTCAACATGACCAGGGTGTTGGGATTGATGGACAATAAGCCTCTATCTTCAACGGAGCACACCTTGAAACCATAAGGGTGGCAGTCCTTGAGTAAAGGATTCAAGGATTTTACAACAAATGTGCAGTTGCTGATGGAGCCGAATCAGGAGATCATAAAAGAATTGAGAGGCCGAAGAGGGGCATCCGACGATAATGATGCAGTGCGGCCGAGACTTATCATCCCTCCAGTTGGAAGTCGTGACCAGGGACACGTAGAAGAGGTGGCGAGCGTAATGGCTTCCCAGTTTTGGGAGGCGAGTCACCTTGGAGAAAGGGTCCATACCCCAGACATCTGGGAAGAGAAAATGAAAGATGTGAGAAGGAAGATGACAACCATAAAGAAAACCCTAAAAGGAAAAGCCCTAGCCATTATCCACGAGTTGATCTAGAGGACAGATCATCCCTTCACCCCGGAGGTGATGGATCGACCGCTCCCTGATAAGTTTGAGCAGCCTTAAATGGAGATGTTCAACGGCGACAAGGATCCCCTTGACCGCTTGGAGGCGTATAAGATGCATATGACTCTCCAGGCAGCCCTCAACAAAATCATGTGTCGGGTTTTCCCTACAACAATCAAGGGTTCCGCCAGAGTGTTGTTTAGCCAACTGAAACCCGGCAGCATTCCGACCTTCACAGAGCTAAGCTAATAGTTTGTCAGCTACTTCATAGGCGGTCAGAGAGACTGAAAGCTAGCCACCTATTTGTTGAACATCAAGAAAAATAAGGGATGCCTTGATTCAATAGAGAGATGTTGTAGGTGGATGACGCCGAAGAGAAGGTGATCGTGACCGCTCTCATAGTAGGGTTGCTGCCTTCCAAGTTCATTTTCTCTCTCTAAGAATCCCTCACCATGTATGGCTGACCTCATGGTGAAGGTGCAATGCACATGAATGTTGATGATACCCTCAGCGCCAGACGAGAATGGGATGCCGAGCCTAGTTCACAGTCTGATAAGAGAAAGAGGGAGCATCAACAAGCACCGTGGGAAGATAGAAATGGTCGTGTGAGAGAAAGCAAAGGCAATCATGGGGTCAAGCCCGGGGTCAACATCGTCTCGAGTAGGTTTCATAACTATACCCCCCTCAATGCACCCGTAGAGCAAATGTTCCTACAAATCAAAGACATCCTAAGCATTAAGTGGCCCGAGGGAATCTGGGTCTCACCAGAGAATAGGAATCGTGATAAGTACTATCATTTTCATAGGGATCACGACTACGACACCAATGATTGATTTGACTTAAAGGAGTAAATAGAGGCCCTTATTCAACGAGGATGGTTGTAGAGATTTATCGTTGGATGACACCCGATCAGACGCGAAGACACCTGTTAGGACCCTCCTGCCTGAGAAGAAAGAGGGCCAGAAGGGCCAACAGGGGAGATAAGGGTAATAGGTAGCGGGTTTGTTAGGGAATGAGAGTCCAGCTCAGAAAGAAGGTCACACATGAGGCATATCCGCATAGAGAGAAACCAATAAATGATGATGACAGAGAGGCCGATAACGCATCACAAGTCAGAGCATCTTCCCATTACCTTCTCTGCAGAGGATGCCCGAGGGGTGAGTCAGCCACATGATGATGCCTTGGTGGTGACATTAGTTATTTCAAACTACATCATACACTGTATCCTCATTGACAATGACAGCTCAATGAACATTCTTTATCTCCCAGCCTTCGACCAAATGAGTATCGAACAAGATATACTTAAGCCCGCTCAAACACCCTTGGTGGGGTTCACGGGTGACTAGTTACTCCTAATAGGAACAATCGGCTTGCCAGTCATAATCGGTTCAAGAGACTGGCAGGTCACCAGGGTGGTCAATTTTTTGGTGATTAACTGCCCCTCCGCTTACAATGCAATACTCGGAAGGCTAGCATTGAATTAACTAAGGGAAGTCATGTCGACCTATCATCTTTTGATGCACTTCCCAACTAAGGGGGGAGTCAGAGAAGTTAGGGGAGACCAAGTGGCAACCAGAGAATGTTATATGGCATCGCTCAAGTGGGAGCTGCCGCCAAAAGAGAGTATGTCAATTGACAATCTAGAGGTTCGAGATGAGAGGACCCAAGTGGTGGCAAAACCAGAAGGAAAACTAGAAGACATTATCCTCGACTCTAACATGCCCGATAAAATCACTCGGGTAGGGTCAGACTTTCCAGGAGAATTCAAAAGGTAGCTACGAGATTTCCTCATCGAGAATTAGGACGAATTCGCTTAAACTCATGAAAACATGACTGGAATAGATCCCTGACTGGCTATACATCGGCTGAATGTAAACCCGACCCTAAAACCCATCAAGCAGAAGAAGAGAAACTTTGCTCCAGAACAAAACTAGATGATTGTAGAGAAAGTGGAAAAATTACTAGTGGCTGGATTTGTAAGGGAAGTCCATTACCCCAACTGGTTGGTAAATGTGGTTATGGTATGGAAACCGAACGAGAAATGGCGTATATGTGTTGATTTCACCGACCTCAACAAAGCATGCTTGAAAGATAGCTTCCCACTTTCGAGGATCGACACTTTGGTGGACTTAACAGCTGTCCACCAAACCCTTAGTTTCATGAATGCCTTCTCAGGGTACAACCAAATAAAGATGCACGAGTCCACAAGGAGAAAACTGCATTTATCAACGACAATGGGCTTTACTGTTACAAGGTCATACCCTTCAGACTGAAGATTGCAGGGGCAACTTACCAGAGACTTGTTAACAAGATGTTTAAAAGCCAAATTGGGAGGAACGTCGAGGTATATGTGGACGATATGCTGGTGAAAAGCCTTCTAGTCGAGCAACACCTCTCGGATTTTATCGAGACTTTCCAGACCTTGAGGAAGCATAGGATGAAGCTTAACCCCAACAAATGTGCCTTCAGGGTGTCGGCCAGGTTCTTTACGTTTATGGTGTCTCGACGAGGGATAGAGACGAATCCTGAGAAGGTGAAGGCTATACTAAACATGTAGGCTCCGAGGAACACAAAAGAGGTGCAACGTCTAGATGGGGGGTATATAAAAACCCCATTTCTCATATCAACATGATCAATAACCATTGAATTCGCCGCTTCATCTTCAAGAAAAAAAATTGGCATGCTTGATATCAATGACGATTTGAATGGGTGGACACCAAAGTTGAAAAATCCACAAAAATCTTTGGAAATCATTGCTGGTGTTGCACATTGTTGCCGGTGTTGAAAATCCCCCAAAAATAAATTTAATGAAAGGAGTCGCCATGGAAGATACCGACGATGGTTGCCTAATAGGAAACAGGTGTGGGTTGTGTGAAGAACTCTTCCGTTTTTTTTTTTTTTTTTTTGGAGTTTTGTTTTGTATTAAGTGGGATCATGCAAAGAGAAGAGGGTATTTTAACCTAGGACTGAAGGAAGCTAAACGTAATCTTGGTTTTTTAACTCTTTACTTATTCGGCAATGTGTCATGTGAAAAACTTGGTAGGTCCCTAACAGGTCACATCTCGGTAGGAGAAGATCCTTTCCATGTGCTACTTAAGCTACAAGCGAACATTTACTAGTTACGTCCAATGATCGGAAGAGAACAAACACTCCACAACAAGCTTAAATACGGCTTGGCTTTTGTGAGCACAGAATCCATGCACAATTTGTGTCAAGGGCTAAAAACACTCATATCAGCATTGAAAAGTGACTTGCATTCTTTGGGACACATGCTTATCATTTTTCAATGCTGATGTGAGTGTTCACATGCCGTTAAACACGAATTGTGCACGGATTTTGCGTATTAAAATTTACATCGAATGTTAAAATTTCAATTTTTAGTATAGCTGTTCTTTTAAGGCAGTTTCTATTTAATTTTATTTAAACTTGTTGCAGAGGATTTGCTTGGATTAGGTACAAATGAATTTCGTGAGAACTGTGCAAACAGAACCACAGGGGCTAACACATCAGTACCGAAAAATGATTTACATTTTTGGGGGGCACTTATCACTTTTTGGTGCTTATGTGTCCACAGCCTGGTGACGTTTGCATAGTTCTCATGAAATTCTTTTTCACCCATTTTTTTCCCTCCAAAAATGGGTAGCTTTTCTTTTTGACGCTTCACTAATTCTAGTAATCAATTTAGGCTCACTTAATGGGCCGGGAGGACACAAAGAAGAGTTAAAAGAAGGGTTTTTCATGAGGCCGGATTTGGTAAGACAACTTAGAGAGTGGTTAAAGTTGGAATGCCATCAGGGTTGACACATCAGTGCAGAAAAAGTAAAATACACTTTTTGGGGGATGTTTTTCACTTTTTGGCACTGATGTGTCAGCCCTGATGTCATTCCAACTTTAGCCACTTTCTAAGTTGTCTTACCCAATCCGTACATCAGTGTCAAAAAGTGAAAAGCATCCCCCAAAAAGTGTATATCAGTTTTTAGGCTCTAATGTGTCGGTTCCTAATGTCATTCTTACTTTAGGCACACTGTAAATTGTCTTACTAAATATGCATGAGAAGTTTGAGAGGTGAAGTAAGGGACCAAGGGTGAAGGGCAGTGAAGTGAAACATGATTTCTCTCAACTTTTTAGAAGGTGTTTGGTTACCAATGTAAAGTTGATGGAAAATTAAATTTTTTGAAAATTTTCCTAAGGCCCCATTTGTTTCGCATCAAAAGTCCAGTTTTCTTATGAATTCCTTCTCTTTACCTAGGAAATTGACATTTTTTTGGTGATTCTCTAGGGATACCACCCAAAAAACTGCTCTCGAACAGCATGCTTTCCATTGAGGGCTTCAAAATACACAAATATACTCACTCGAGCATTCTGACCATTTTGGTCAGATTTTGATGCTTTCCAAATGGAAAAACTCCAATGCAATCTCATCAACTTTCGACACTACCATGTTTATCTTCATCAATGTTTGATAAGCATGTTTTTGGATTTTTTTTTTTTTTTTTGTCTCAAATATATCATATGGGATCTTTAACACATTGTTTGAAACAATTTTCCCCAAATTTTGGTGCATTTATTCATCTTCTTACAAATCTTTAGAATTTTGGTTAGTTTATTAATTCATCTTCTTACAAATTGTTAGGGTTTTTTGGGCTTCAAATAGCTAATATAGGTAGATCGTTTATAATGGAAGAAAATAGGATTAATGATAAATCCTTTGGTCTATTGTTTTGTTCCAATAATGTTTTGAAGAAGGTCCAAGAAAGCATCAACATCTTCAATAACATCTAGAATAGTGTCCTCTTTTCTTTCTTTTTTTAGAAAGGTACATGTTAATGGTTAATTTATTAGTAGGTAAAGACGGGTTGTGAAACCAGGTCTATAGAATGACTCCCACAGACTTTACAAACTTAGCAAGCTGGCATCTTCAATTGTGTCCTCTTTGAGAAACAACCATGCTACCCTTCAAATTCAAACCAATTCATCATTTGCCTTTTGATTTTTATCCTCTGTTACTTAGCCTATATAACCGTGTAACTCTTGGCATCATTTGGGGTGCTTGTTGAATAATGTTAGGATGAAGTTATTGTTGTCGCCATCCGTCTTGAATCCCAAATATTAGAAGAGCTGCAAGGTTGAGGAGTTACATGTATTTGTAGTGTAATAAGAAGAGGGCGGGTGACATGGTTGAGGCAATTGGGTTCTTAGTGTGGCAAATTAGCTAATAATATTGTGGCTGAGAATAAACATTCAGCTGAAACTTGCAAGGCTTTTTACTGGAGTTATCCTCACTAAGTTTGTTTAGACGGGGTTACTTGAACTTGTTCATGGTTGTACGGTCAATTGACAACGAGGAATGATTTTCAACGTTTTCTAGGTAATCAGACAACCATAAAATAAAAGCAACAAAATACATGATAAGGAATCTAGTACAATGGACGGAAAGAAACTCATAATTTAATTTATTTTTCCATTGATTTAGATTTTTAGTTGGTTTCCTAGTGGTTTGCTTTTCTAACCAATTCCTGTGAAACAGAGTAAAAATCCGTGCACAATTTGTGTTTAAAGGCATGTAAACACTCACATCAGCATTGAAAAGTGATAAGCACACGTTCCAAAAAATACAAGTCACTTTTCAATATTGATATGAGTGTTCTCAACCCCCGACACGCATTGTGCATGGATTATGTCCTCACAAAAGCTAAGCCAGAAAGTTGGAGGGTGGTTAAGAAAAATTATTTTCCATCTCCACATCTTTCCACACAATCAAACATGAAGAAATTTAGACAATTAGAAAAGTTGATTTTACTTTACCACAAAATTCTCAACTTTACATGCAATCAAACAAAGGGATTTTCCTTCAATATAAAATAAAGATAGTAAAGAAGAGTAACACAGCTAGCCAGGATCATCATGCCTCAATAAGTGGGGTTGATATCCTCTCTGAGGCTGAATATTTGTGCCGGACTGGAGCCACCATTCTTGGGGCACCGTGTGGCATCAGATACTAACAAAAGTGTATGGACCCCACCTTCCTTGTCAGTAACTGATGCCCCATGAATGGTGGCTCCAGCCCAACCCAAATATTTGGCAACGCAGAGGATATCAGTCTAGTGGAGGTCCTCTGTTCCAAAAACACCCCATTCTGTCATTTTCTTGGCATAAAGCAACCCGATTTACGAGGTGAATGGGAGAGACATGAAATCCACGTGCCTGACCCAAGGATTTAGTCATGTGGGCTCATGTACACACAAAAAAGTAGAACAAGACGTCACAATATGGCCGGAGAAGATCTGACCATAGCAACTAATATTCATTAGATAGACGTAGCTAAACAAAGCACAAATTATTGGAACTGGATAGTACCGCTGATATAATCAATAAAACAACCCAACCAGACACAACCCATTTTATAAATCAAACTGCCAATGGCTAGTCTCCTGTAACGACGCAGCAGCAGCGATGCCCATTAGAGTTTGGCCATTTGTATCATAACCATTCTCTTTGCATATCCGATAACAGTCCTTGTTGGCAATGCACTTTCCAAAATACTTACAATCAGTTTATTCTTCTGATCTCTTAATCCCTGCAAAATTTTAAAAATATTATATTAACAATAACCAGAAACATTTATAAAATAGCCTTATTAGATTTTCTGTTTGTTACTAATATGTTCAAATCTAATGGATTATTTTTCTTAATTATTGATATAAAGCTGTAGTCGAATGAGATGCTTAAAACCTAGTGTTACCAAAGGAGAGAACAAGACAGAGTATGAAGATGAAGATGGTTGCATGCTTGAACGCCATTATAGAAGATGTAGATGACCAGAGGACACCCAACTCAAAACAATATAACTGCACCAACTACAACTTCAAGAGATGGTGAACGAACAGTATAAAACAAGAGAATAAATAAGGAAAAGATAATTAAGATGTGTAACTATAAAATTGTATTTAATAATCAAACCTTTTTTAATGATATATATATATATATATATATATATATATATATATATCATCAAAATTGCATTTAATTATAATTAAGTAACAAAATCTTTAAGAGCAATAAATAAGGAAAAAAGAGGCTCCTATATACATATAGAGAGAGAGTAGCATCACGCCCCTTTCTTTCTCATTCACGACACTCTATCTAAATTTCTATACTTTAACCTTCCCAAAATATCCCCTAAATTAGAGGGACGGATTTCTTTTTAATATTTCTTATAGAAAAATACCCCTTATTAGAGGAACAGATTTCTTTTGATATTTTCAATATTTCTAACCAATAAAAAAAATGATACTTTCAATATTGAATACGCCTAAATTC